>ML292428.1:0-132151 GCA_005239495.1 Nicotiana undulata | reverse complement strand
GGGGAGGGGTGGAAGATACGTTAGAGCGATTTTAAGCACTAATTATTGATAACAGGCTAAATGCACGTAGTTAGTGTAGGTTTACACTCCAACTTAAAGATGCTTTACTGTCTTAGGGAGGTTAAATGATGTTAAATTGGGTTTAATTATTGATTTTGTGTTTCATAGGAGCAAAATATGTTATTGAGGACCTAAGATGGTGAATTGAGCTAAATTGAAGAAGAAAAGCCCCTTGGGAGATTTTATGGGGAAAAGAAAGATTGAAGATCGCTTGGACAGAATAAAAGTCCACTAGCGCGGTCTCTAGCGCGACCTCTAGCGCGACCGCGCTAGTCCAGTTGAAGGGACAGTATAAAAGTGCATTAGCGCGGTCACTAGCGCGACAACGCTACCCCAGTAATCGCCCAAGCAGTGTAAAACCCCATAGCGCGTCCATTAGCGTGAGGACTAGCGCGACCGCGCTAGTCCCAGTTGTGCGAGTAAAATCCCAGGGGCAAATCTGGAAAGATTGAGGCCATTCTACTTAATCTATATAAGGTTCAACTCGTCCAAGGAAGAAAATTATCAAGGTTTAGAGGCTAATTCAAGAATAGCAAAGCCAATAGACAAGGAGGGCAATTGGGCATCAATTCTCATATCCTTTCCTAATGATTTTACCTTTGTCAATGAATTCTTTTGTTGTTTTCAGTACAATTATGAGTAGCTAACTTCTTTAATCTAAGGTTTTGGTGGAACCCGTTGAGGATGAACTGATGGTTATATTAATATAGTTTTTCTTGGTTTTCAATCTCTATTTGTTCAACTATGTTTTTGTTGTAGTTAATTGAAAGGATCCTCAATTAACTATGCCTATTTAGTGTGTATCTACTCGAGAGATAGTGCATATTTAGGTAATTGTTGAACAACATCATTCCCGGAGTGTAGGAGAGATCCATAACCGAGGGTTTAAAGGTTAGATTAGAGATAATGATACCTTGGGTGCAATCTAAAGTGAACTGTAATATAAGATTAGTTAGCGTAACTCGAGAGAGTGCGTCTAGTAGATTATCATAATTACTTGAGAGAGATTTAAGGTAGCCTAAGTGTTCATGATTGATAGAGATAATTTAGCCAAAACTATAGGAAGTATACAAGAAGAGATTCCATCAACGGGGGAAACCATAATCTTAGACCTTTATCGTAATTGTTTAAACCTCAGCAATAGTTATTAGTTATTCTCTAGCTTTCTTATTTTCATTCAGCTGTAGTAGTAAAAATACCGGAAATTAATATTCATAACTTTTGGGAAATTGATTATTGGGAATCTAGTAGTCTAACAACAACGATTGATAGGTTAGTTCCCTGTGGGATTCGACTCTGGACTAAATACTCAGATTATATTTGCAACGCCCGCTTAGTTTTTTATTAGACATAATTGAGATGAGCGTGATCAATTATTATCATTAAATGCCTAAAAATATACATAATTGGTAATTGAGTATATAATATATAATTATATTAAAACTTGAGTAGGGAGAGTAATATAGTTTCATAGAATGTAAAAATTCCAAATTATTTTTAGGACGCGGCCAAAACTATTTACATCTATAGCCGTAAAAGTGTATAAAATTTATATATATTCTTTGTATATAACATATGAAATATATATATATATATAAGACTATTACTTTAAAAGCGGCAATACATTATTATTTTCTCTTGAAAGTTGGCTGAGTAAACATGACAATCCTATGTTTTCCCTAAAATTCTGTCATTAACAAACCAAAATGAAGTTTAAAAAAGATCACGAATTAGAAAGTTTTCGGATCAAATAATAATTATGGGAAAAAATAAAATAGCCAGATTTACAACCGATAATTGAAAAATAGTCATATTTTTAAAAGTAATTGACTTTTAGTCACTTTATCATGTAAAGATAAAATCTGAACAAAAATACCCTTTAAAAATATGAAAAAATTCCAGCATAATATGCTGGAATTTTAATTTATTATATATGAGATTCTAGCATAATGTGCTGGAATTTCATAATGTGTTGGAGTTCTATCATAATATGCTGGAAATTTATACACATGAGCTCTAAAATGCATATTGTGCTTGAACTTTATGTGTTTCGTATAAAATAGTGACTTTTTTTCGATGACTTTACGAACGCTGGTTATTTTTTTATTACTATTCTAAAATTTGCTAGCCCATGCTATTCCATAGCCCAAATTCATGAACCAAGTTTAACTTTGCAACTTTGGCGATGTGCTCAAGTCTAATTTGGTCCATTTCCACGTGGAAAACTCAATGTCGCTAAAAACAAAAGAAATAAAAGTTACGTACGTAGAATTAACTGCTCTGATAAAATGTAATTATTGTTAACTAATTCCGTATTTGTAACATCCATATCATTTATTGAAAGAATTAGCGTCACGATACATGTAACTAGTGGCGAAATCACATGGTCACGAGATTAGTCAACTGACTATCCTTTGTTGAAAAATTGCACTATGTATATACGTAAAATATTACGTTTTAGAGGTAACATATTGAACAGCCTTTGTCAGAACTTTTTTTTTCCACTTCTTTCAAATTTGAATATCCTTAAGAATATTCCTAACTTCGCCACGGCATGTAACATTATATGTTTTTACTATTTAAATAATAATTTGTGTTGTAGGCTGAACAAGATTTGAAGTTTATATGTTTTACATTTACCACATAACACATAGCTCGTCTTAATTAATAGCGTTCATAATCAACTATTAATACATATTTAACATATTCTTATATTGATACAGAACCTAAGCAAAAGTAGTGGGTCGTAAATAGCCCAATATTCTAGCTCCTCCACTGATTTATGATAATAATAATGATTTAATGTATTTAAAAGAATTAACCAAGGTACCTATAAAATTGTCTTTATTGTCAGCATTATGACGCCTAATATTCTTGCATGCAACTACATGCATACTAAAATGTCCTAAACTAGTTGGTCAACCGTACCTAATTCATTTAAGTCTGATTTTCTTACATGCCCCACCAAAGTTCATAAGCCTTGAAAGTGATTAAAACTATTGTTACATTATTCTTCCAATAAATTTGAAGGACCAAGTATAGCACTACAAAAAAAAACTAAAACTGGAATTAGGTACGAAGATCGTCGTTAATCTGTCGCTAAAACGCTTGTAGTTAGCAGAATTTTTTGATACGTTGTTAACCCGTCGCTAAATGAGATTAACAATATTTCTTTTTATTTACCTGCAGAGTTTGTCCGTCGCTAAAACTTAATTTTTTCAATAGTGTATCACATATTGACCAATTAACCACATTCTTTTTTTCAGATTACACATGAATAGTGTATAGGAGGGGAAGGTAGAAGAGGGAAGAGATTTTAACCAAATTATGGGCAGAACAGGGTGGGGGAGGAAGTTCATTCGAATTCTTTTCGTCGGAAAATTACCTTTTATATAAGGTTAAAATTAATTTTTATGTATATATAATATATATATATATTTTTTAATTTTTTATATATTTATTTCTTTATATTTGAATCCCTTATTGTTCCGGCTCGAGTCAGATTATATCAAAAGAAAATGAGGGAAGCATGATGAAGTTGACTTCATGCATGAGATATAATTGGAAGATTCCTTATTGGTTTGGGAAGGTTACCAACCAAACCAATGAGAGACATATGACTTAAGTTAACAATATACTTATTTTATTTAGTTTCTTTCTCAAATTAACACGTACAATCCAAATTTAGAGAGATCGGATAATTACAAAATACACCCCAAAGTTAGCCAGCTAACCAATTGGTACACCGAAGCATAATTGGCTTTTCAGAATTAATTACAAAATACACCCCAAAAGTTATTCATTTAATTAATTATGGGACCATTTGGACGTTCATTTGGACTAATGATGTGGGTGTTACAAATTATTTATGCAATTAATAACAATGCAGAGCTTGGGATGCAGTGGATAATAAAGTAAAATTAATTAATTTAATGATTCTATATATATATATATATATATATATATATATATATATATAGTTATGCTTAATCATGTATTGTTAATATATGTGTTTATATATATTTAATTTAATATTCAATCATGTTTAAAATAACACATAAATTCTGCATAATAAATATGAGTATTAGGCAATGCGGAGTTTAATAAAGCCAACCAAACATCCGGTGGCGAAGCCAGAAAATTCAATAATAGTATTCAAATTTGGAACACCCTTTGGCAATTGACTATACAAGGGTGTTCAAAATCTATTTGATAACAATTAATATTGTACCTTATAAGTAGTATAATTTTTTGACGAAGGGTCAGTTGACCACCCTTGGGCCAACACAACTTCGGCCCCCGAGACATTGTATTAAGTTATGTGGACAACCACTATATATATATATATATATGTATATATATATATATATGTATATATATATATATATGTGTGTTTTATAATCAACTTGCTAAATAAGTAGTCAAACTACAGATTATTTGGCCCTTATTTAACTATCCAAGCTTATTATCCAAAGAAGATAACGCTCTTTTAATTAAGTAGACTTGCAATGGAAGAGTTTTCAACGTGTTCTATATATGGATGACAATATATACTTGAATATACTCTATCCATTTATTTTACTTGTTCACTATTTTAAAATATATTTTTATTTTTACCTATCGGCTATCGTATCGAGAGAAAAATATTTTTTTCTTCCGATTTTGCCCTTAGCATTAATTATGCATTCCAAATCATTTTCCAAATCTATTAACAACTTGTTTGGATGGTCGTTACTCATTGTATTCTATCGTATTGTTACTTTAAATACAATGTTTGTTTTGGTTGTTACTTAAATTTTATTGTATCGTATCGTTGAATCAGTTGTTACGTAACGATGAAATGTGCCACTTTATGTAATGACCGATTTGGTGTGGTTGCGTCGTTATCTTGTCTTTTTATCTCATCTCAACCTTCACTATTATTAAATAATTTTATTTTATCATTTACTCTATCTTTTTATATATTAAATTTATTTCGTATCATAACTTTTCTTTATAATATTGCAAAATTTATTTTTCATATTGCTGGTGCATGATATCATGAAACAACGACAACAGGGGCTGCATTTTTCGGAAAGAAAGATAGTGGCATCCGCGAACTGCATTCAAAGACCATTTAAATGGCAGAAGCCAAAACTCTGAAACATATATCAACAATTTGATTCTTTGAAACATTTCTGAGAAATGAAACTATCGTTGCCTTGCACAAGACGGTGCCCTTTCGATACAATCTATCCAAAGTTCCAAACATTGTATTCATCAAACGATACAATACAATATAATACAATACGATATGATACATTATGAAACGATGTGCAACAACCATCCAAACAAGTTATAAGGCTATACTACATCAATTAATACGAGCTTCATAAAAAATTATATACTTTATTTATTATTTTTTAAGGGACGTGCAAAGTTAAGAATAGACCAGTAAAAGTGAACGGCGGGAGTAGCTTTTAATTAATTTGCGTTGTCAAATGGGAAGGTGCTTAATGAAGGCATTGCATGCACAATTTTACTTGAAAATTCTCTAATTGGATTCGAAGCATATTAATTATTATTAAGTTAATCAGAATAATTTGGTTGGTAACCAGTTTTTTATTCCTGTAATCATACTAATCCTTATTAATACTTTTTTAGGGAAGGTATTTTTCCGCATAATTAAAGAAAAGAAGTATATAAATCTCAGTGCTGCCTTACATTTACCCATGTTATAGCAAATAATTAGTAATATATGGCTAAATTATAACGGGGATAAGTTGCTATTCAAAGAAACGATATTTGGGAAAATTATGAGAATTAGCTATGCTGACGTGTCAAGATTTTGATTATTTGGATTATACTTTATCTGAAATTAATAAAACTTACTTCGAAGATATTTCTCCTTTCTGTTGGGATATACTATTAACAATACGGTTTAAACATAGTATTTTGTTTTATTCTTTATTGAATAATTATATATTTAATTTATTCAATTCAATAAAGTACTATTTTAAATAGATCACTTGTTATATGTGTGTCCTTTTAGTTATGTAGTAGACAATTTAGTGTGTGGAGTCTTAGCTCATGCACAGAAGATTAAATTGTTGGTTCTCATAATTAATAAGTTTTGTTCACAATCAAAGATATTATTGGACAAAATATCTTGATGATTGTAGCACAAGATTATAGTATAATCTGTCTTGATTATGGGAGTGGTTTTACTCCGACTTCTTGTGCTAGTATACTCAGTGTATATTGAACGGACCAAGTAGAGAAAAGATGTTTTGGTACTGAATATATAAAATATTTTCTCTAATTTATTAAATGAGCTTATACTCCTAATCTTGATATAATTATTATGATCAATGTAATTTGTTTATTGTTTTGATTTATCAAAAGGTACGACTCTATTAAGAGTTAGTGTATGCCTAATAGATTGGACAATAACGAATAACATTTGTGAATAATAATTAGTTGATAGAATCCATGACTCGGTTTTGAGCTTGATGATACCCCTTTATATAAGCTTATAAGTTTTCATGTGAAAACCCGGCCGGTGGATTTTGTATCCGTCACATGAAATAGTTTAAGCGGAATTGTAAAGGATTTAATTAGTTGATTAAATTAAATTTTCAGTGATTTAATTTAATTAACTGGTATTTGAGATCTTAACATGGGGAGTTACAATAAGTGTTATTGAATTTTCGAAATTCATACTGAGGAGTTCAATTACAGTTTTTAGTGGAATAAATTGCAATTAATTATAGTAAGAATTAATTCATGCTAATTTCGAATTAATGCTATAATTGGTAGTCTCTAGATTTGGGTAAAAAGTGACTTGGGAGAAAAGTCACCCGTTAGAGTTATAGTAGGATTCTACTTGTGCAAGTAGAATCCTACACGTTTTTGGAAGACAATTTTCCGCCGAAAATAACTCTACTTAAGGAGGACGAATTTCACCTAATTACTCACTTTCAGAGTTGTATTATTTTTGCCCACCCAAAAGCAAAAACGTCCAAAGTTTTATTAGGCATATAGCAGAAGACTGCATCCCTGGATTCTTGCTGTTTGGAAGCTTTGTGCAACAATTTCAAGAGGTTAGTGCTTCTAATCTTGTGATTATAGCATTATCTAATTTACATATATTAGATGCTTGAATTATAAGCTTGCTTCCGCCGCGCATGTTCTAACACTTTCAACTAGAAAACTCATAACTATCTTTATACGTTTGTTCGATCAAATCATTTTCAGTTTATATATTAAAAATATATATAAGACGTGGGAAATACAAATCGAACGTACATAACATGCTCGAAAAATAAAATTCACATGCATTATCTCAACCAATAAATAAATAAAAATGACATGCATAATCATGTAATTTTCATTCCAAATATTTTAATTATTTTTTTGCATATTTACTGCATCATTTTTCAGTATGACCATTATAAAATAAGAAATTGCCAAAATTTGAAGGAAGGGAGTATAATTTAATCTAATCAATACATTAATGAAACTATTATTAGGGGATGAGTTGCATTAATCATAGCTTTTGAAACGGAAAAAATGGAAATTATTTCAACTTCATTATTTAATTAACTCATCATTTATTGGTGTCTTAAACTGATTCCTGCCTATTCCCTACCCCACAAAGACAATAAACAGAACATCATATTTTTGTTTGTTTTTGATATTTTCCCTCTTTTTAAGTTTAAGCTTTACTTTATGTTTTTTTCACTATCAGATAAAATTGACCTACAATAATAGATTTGGATGATAGTTACTTATTATATTATTATATTGTATCGTATCGTATTGTTATTTTAAATACGATATTTATTTTGGTTGTTACTTAAATTTTATTGTATCATATTGTTAAATTCGTCGTTACGTAACAACGAAATGTGTTACTTTAGATAACGACAAATTTGGTGTGGTTACCGTCGTTATCGTATCTTTTTCTCTCATCTCACCCTTCACTATTATTAAATAATTTTATTTCATCATTTACCCTATCATTTTATATAATATTTACCTTGTATCATATTTTTCTTTATAATATTATAAATTTATTCTTCATATTGCAGGGATATGATATCATGAAACAACGACAAACGATACAATCTATCCAAACATTATATTCATCAAACGATACATCACAATCAGAGGCGGACCCAATATTTTTACGCGACAGGGGCAAATTCAGGGTGCCAACTGCTTTAAATTAACCATTTTAAAGGTATATATGTATATATATACAAGATTTCGGTCGAAGTTTACGGGGTCTGGTGACCCCTAACCCATACACATAGGTCCGCCTCTGAGCACAATACAATACGATACATTATGAAAACAATATGTAACAACCAGTGGTGGAGCCAGAATTTTCGCTAAAGGGGAGTCAAAATATATAACAGTAAACATATTAGGAAATTAAGGGGAATCAATATATAGTATTTATACATATAATTTATTTTTTACCTATCTACATATCCCTTCCTATAAGGTGGCTCCGCCACTGATAACAATCATCCAAACAAGTTATAAATTATATACGTTGATAATATAATAAAACTTTATAATATTATTTATTAGGTCATTCAATTATATAATTTTAAAATAAACTAAATTACCTTCTAGTTTTAGTATTAATAATAATTTATTTTGGTCTAGGTTCCCTTTCTCTAGGGGAGTCCTTGTGTATAGGACGTGGGATTTCAAAAAAAATTTCAAAAAAATGTGTTGATATTTAAAAAATGATGATTAGCATGAAAGAGAAACAAAGGGGAGGAGACACGTTTTTGAATGGCTCGAAACCTGAAAAGATACTGTTCATTATTTTACTTACTCTTTTTTTTTTTTTTTTCAAATTAAATTCTTGATTTGTATATAGTATAAATATCCTTATATTTTCTATTACTACCCCATTTCTTATTTCTGTAATTCTTTTGAAATTTAGACCAATACACTCAATCTGTTGCTTCATTTCAAAAGAGAGAGATCTTTTTTAAGTTATATAGAGAGCTTTCTTAGCTTTTAGATATCCGATCCCCTTGTTGTAAGTCTCTTTTTTTTTTTGCCTTAAATTCTCAATTTTGTCTCATGTTTATTCTGTTACTGCCTTGTATTCATTTCAAAGATCACTTTTTGGCATCTTGGTACTTTGTTTTTCCTTATGTTTGTGTGTTAATAGCTTGAAATTTTTTCAAAAGATCACTTTTTGCTATCTGGGGTTCTCAAGTTTCAACCTTTTTTCCCCTCCCCTTTTGTTATTTGCATGGTACTATCTTTTTTGGCTTAGTTTTATTCTTCTTGGTATTGATTTTTGTGTTTTATTCCCTTAAATTCTCATATTTTTTCCCCCTGCTTGTTCTGTTGTAGGTTTGCGTCAATTTGAAAGATCACTTTTTTGGCATCTGGGTACTTTGTTTTTTTTTTTTTAAATTTTATGTTTGGGTGTTAATACCTTGAAATTTATTCAAAAGATCATTTTTTGCCATCTGGGGTTGCCAAGTTTCAACCTTTTCTTGATTCCCTTTTGTTTTTTGTATGGTATTTTCCTTTTTTTGTTTGATTTTATTCTTCTTGGTGTTTGATTTTTTATGTCTTAATAGCTTGGAATTTATTCAAAAGCTCATTTTTTGCCATATGGAGTTCCCAAGTTTCCACCTTTTTTTGATTCCCTTCTGTTATTTACATGTACTTTTTTTTTTCTTGGATTTATTCTTCTTGGTTTTGGTTTTTGTAACTTTCTTTAATTGTTGGTTTTTTTTGTTTCCTTTAGGAAGTTTCTTTATGTAAGCTCCGTATTTTGTCTTTGATTCAAATTTGTCATACTTTTTTGAATTAAAGATATATGTCCTTTATTTCAGACCTTATACCTTTTTTAGGTATAGTTTTGTAGTTGGAAGTTGGCCATTTGGTATTCCTTTATGACTTTAATACTCTTACCTTTTATTTTAAAAAAGTACTTTTTGTATAATTGGTTGGTTTTTTGATAATTCTGATTGCAACAACTTTTGTGTGCTAAGGCAACTTGTTTGCTGTTATTTTCTAATTTCAGGAAATTTCTGGTGGAAATCTGATTGTTTAAGGCATCACTATTTCTGTTACATCACATTGCGAAAAAGTGTGTGTTTTGTTGGCAAAATAAGGATGGGAGATCATTTTGTGTTTTTGGTCGATCGGTTGCTAACTGAATCAACTTTGGAGGCTGCTATTGAAAGCAGAAACCAGAAACAGCTAGCATCATCGACGACTAACGATCCAGTAGCTGATTGCTCTTCTCAGGAATCTGATCCTTTCTTGACTCCTAGGAAAATGGTTGAATGCAGGATATGTCAAGATGAAGATATGGATTCAAATATGGAGACTCCTTGTGCTTGTTGCGGTAGCTTGAAGGTTTGTCGAGCCGTGTTACTATTACTTCCTTTCTTTTTAATACACAATATGCTATCTGTATTGGACCGAGATGAACTTAAATGGAGTGCTATGGATAGTGAGGATTCATATAGCCGACCCCAATTTGCTTGGCATTGAGGCATATTGTTATCGTATGCTATATATTGGTGTTCTAATGTTTCTCTAGTTTGGAGTTTTTTTGTGTTGTTAGAAGTTTATCTTATGCTTAAAAATCAAAATTTGAGTTGTGCGCTTGTGCGTCTTTGAATATTTGCAGTTACTATTTTTTCGCCCTGTTACTCAAAAATTGGTGAGCAATTAGTTGCTTCCGCAGGCTCATGTTATTTCTACTAAGTCTTCAGTTGTATTGAGGAACTGATTCTGTTTTGCGACGAGTCTGGATAAATAAATGATTTTGTTAATATTGCCACACGTACGTTTTAGAATTGTGTTCCTGTAACTTTTGTTCCTTCCGGTCAATGTCAAAAGTTCTCAAGTTCAGGTTCAGATCCTGAGCGCTACCTTTTGTCCTTATTAGCTTTCAAGTCAGGGGAACCTGTATATATCCTCGTCACAAAATTGCACTTTTTGAAATGGATGATGTTGAACATGCTTTAAAATCATCCCTCTACCTTTTCTCGGGTTGATTCCCTGGTGAGTTGGAGAAGGAACTGTGCTGTTTCAAGGCTCCTACAAAGCGGAGCAAGTAAAACACCAGTAGTGCTGTAGAGAACTAACCCTGCTAATGGTTTGAATTTGTCGAGAGTTCTTCTCTCTTTGTACCGGGTAGTCTGATAGAGTTTTGTTTAGGTTTGTTAGCGGTCTATGCTGTGTTCACATGGTTGGTTGCATAGTTTTGTGTTATTGTCCTTTCCCTTATTCGTTGTTATTTTCTTTCTGGCATCTTTTGTTGTTACATGCCTTTTCTTTCGTTTCTTTTATAATATTATTGTCTCTCTTGTTGAACCGAGTGTCTCCTGGAAACAGTCTCTACTCTTTTCGGGGTAGGGGTAAGGTCTACGTACACTCTACTCTCCTCGGACCCCACTAGTGGGATTTTACTGGGTATGTTGTTGTTGTTGTAAGTAGTTCTGCACCTATAGATCCTTATTTAGAGGTGATTGGTGTTGTTCTGCGTTTTTTCGCTTTGGTTGTCTAGACAAGTTCCTCTGTCTGTTTATTCAGTTGTAGACCCACGAGAAATTGTCCTATGTGTTGCTGTAATTTTTCCAAGATCCAAGTAGTTTTGGTCATTTGCGAGACTTCTTATACTTGACCAGCTGTCTTACCAGAATGTGCTTTTGAAAGGAAGAAAAGTCGGGGGGAAGTAGATAAAGAGACCATTGCTCAGGGAGTTTCACTTAAGTACCTTTTTTCAAAGTGCTCTGTTAATGTCAGATTCTCCTGTGATGCTCATATAATACTTGTCGCATGTCATTTTAACGTTGAACTTGAGACTCTCCTACCTATTTTCCACATGTCACAAATTCTTTATTTTATTCTAACATTTTTGTTTTATCTTTTACTCATATTGTGTTGTGCAACTGCTTCATGGTTATGCTTGGTTTTCTTTCAGTATGCACATCGGAGATGCGTGCAAAGGTGGTGTAATGAGAAGGGTGATACCATTTGTGAGATATGCCACCAGGTGGGCAACTTTTTCAAGTTTTCTTTATGTTAAACTTACAAGCTAAACGTGCATTTGTACCAAAGCAACCTTTTCTCCGTCCTGTATTATAATTTTGGTTCACTTCTGTCGTACAACATGTGCTTGGTTCTTCAGTTGATTGTGGTAATTAATATCCTTATGTGGGATTTGTGTCGATTACAGCCTTTTAGGCCTGGTTATACAGCACCACCTCCAATTTTTCGACTTGGAGGCATCCCGATGAATTTCAGGTATCCTTCTTCGTCTTTCTTGTTGTAATTATTAGGACATCAAATATTCTGTTCCGTATTCCATATAGCTTTTAGCTTACCATGTATATGGTGCTTTAATCAGGGGAAATTGGGGAATTGTCAGAAGAGACTTGAATAATCCTCGTCTGATAGCAGTAGTTTCAACTGATCGCGATTTCATCAACTCTGACTATGATGACTATGCGGTTTCTACATCAAGAAGCATGATGTGTTGTCGTTCAGTTGCAATAATTGTATAATCTCTCTCTCTATCTCTCTATTTGCATAGATGCTAGTGCATTTGATGTTGGCCGAACAAGATAAGCAAACACAAAATGATGAACAGAACACGTGGTTTTCTAATCACTAGAATTCGCGTCTGGCCAAACTTTATACAAACAAGTAAATCAATGTGATCCCCCACCGCTTCTTGTGTTGGTTATAGTGTCACTAGCCCAATTGGAATTTGGAACAACTTTTTTGTATTCCGCAAACAAGGAGATACCGTTTAGTCAATGTTCAAAGTTTACATGCAGCAATTTGATTCTTTGTCTTTTTGTTCTTTTCGTAACAGTTTATGCTGCTTCTAGTTTTACGGCACACTCTTCCCATCATAGTGAATCAAGGAGGGGACTATTCGTTCCCTTTGGTCATGGTAAGGTACTAGGCTAGAGAAAATGTGAATTCACATTGTCGTCTACCTGCACCAGATTGTATCTAACTTATTATTTATCCTTTGCTGACAGCTACTAATGCTAAGGATTACCGGCATTGTTCTGCCTATCTACATCATAATGAAAGCAGTGACGTCTTGCCACAGACGCCAACACCAGCAGGTGAGTGATATAGATATAGCATCTTTTCTCTTAGATTCCTCCTCAATATGCTGTGTCCGAGTAATTAAACTATTCATCCTTTCAATACAGGCTATTTTGCCCATCTCCTCGTCTGATGAAGAATCTGGCCCCGTGATACTGTCACATCAACCTCCCGTCATCGATGCCCCTTGAAAGTATGTAGATATATGTTAGGTGAGGTTTACTCTACTATTATTACAGCGTCCTGCTGCATAAAAATTTCTGCAGAGAGGATGGATGAATGGGAAATGAAAACGCATGCGCGTACTGCAGTTGGTGTTTCAGATTGTGAAAGATGGATCAGCAGTCAAAGAAGTTGTAGATTGAAGAAACACCTAATGTAGAGGAACAAAAAGAAGAAGAAGAAACCAAAGAAGGGCATAGAAAGAACAAGATTTCAAGTTTCCAATTAGAAAGGTTTCAAGTTTGTGAATTAGTCAGAAATCTTTGTACAGTTAGTTAAGTTCAAATATGTATATGAACACATTGATGGAATAGAAAATCTAGCCAAAAAAAGTTGGTTTCCTTATGGTGCAATGATTACAACAACTACTACTACCCAGTAAAGTCCCACAAAATGGGGTCTGGGGAGGGTAATGCGTACACAGACCTTACCC
This sequence comes from Nicotiana undulata, assembly GCA_005239495.1. Taxonomy (NCBI): domain Eukaryota; kingdom Viridiplantae; phylum Streptophyta; class Magnoliopsida; order Solanales; family Solanaceae; genus Nicotiana; species Nicotiana undulata. The sequence continues at coordinate 118,332 of ML292428.1, read as the reverse complement.
TACCCCGATAGGGCAGAGAGGTTATTTCCAATCGACCCTCGGCATAGGAAAGTAAAACAAGAAAAGAAAAGATAATTCATTAGTAACTCCAGCAGAAATCGCAGAACTAATAGCCTAAACATGAAAGCATAAAATAAATGACATGCAATAATATCAATCGGAAACTACCGTCCGGGAGCTCAATACAATACGCAAGCCATCTATGGTAAACCCTACTCAACCCCGCCTCACCCCGGGAATGAAGTGAGAAAAGCTCTAGTATCCCCTATCCTACAATCCTGATGCTTGACCTCCAGACCTTCCTATCAAGGGCCATGTCTTCGGTAATCCGCATTCTTGCCATGTCCTGCCTAATCACCTCTCCCCAATACTTCTTAGGCCGTCCTCTACCTCAACTCGAGCCAACCACCGCCAGCCGCTCACATCTCCTCACCGGGCATCAAGGCTTTTCCTCTGCACGTGCCCGAACCATCTGAGCCTCGCTTCCCGCATCTTCTCATCCACCGGGACCACCCCCACTTTCGCCCTAATATCTTCATTCCTAATCCTATCTATCCTAGTGTGCCCGCACATCCACCTGAGCATCCTCATCTCCGCTACCTTCATCCTCTGAATATGGGAGTTCTTAACCGGCCAACACTCTGCCCCATACAACATGGCCGGTCTAATCACAACTCTATAAAACTTACCCTTGAGTTTCGGTGGCACTTTCTTGTCACACAAGACTCCTGATGCAAGCCTCCATTTCATCCACCCCGCCCCTATACGATGAGTGACGTCCTCGCCGATCTCTCCGTCCCCCTGAATCACCGACCCAAGGTACTTGAAGCTGTCCCTCTTGGGGTTGACCTGAGATCCAAGCTTCACGTCCCTGCCTACTTCACTCGACTCGGCGCTAAACTTGCACTCCAGGTACTCTGTCTTAGACCTGTTTAATTTGAACCCTTAGACTCGAGGGTCTTTCTCCAGACCTCCAACCTCTCGTTAACACCGACCCTCGTCTCGTTAATCAGAACTATGTCATCAGCAAATAACATACACCATGGCACATTCCCTTGAATATGGTGCAATGATTAGTGTTTTATAAATGTATTTTTTTTTTAATTTTTTAATTTAACCATCTTGTATCTGAAACTGGTCTGACCAAACTGTATTAGTGTGCTACCCACCAAGGGAGAGAAAAAGGCGTTCGGTGAAAGTCTGAATGGTTCTTTAGTTATAGTCTCGAATGCGGAGTTAATTTTATTTATGGTCATTAAACTTTTGGGTTTGTTATCCAAAAGTTATTTTTCTTTTTTTATTACGTAAAAATTATTTAACTTTGTGTTCGTTACACAAAAGTCAATTTTCTTTCCGTTGTTACACAAAAATCATTTTACCTTGCTCTAGTTATCACAAAAGTCACATTTTTACTTGAAAAGTCTATTATGCCCCTGATATTATATAAACTTTCATTTTTATGTAATACCTTCTATATTATATAATATATAATATATTTTTACCTATGTATTTTATTTACAAATAAAATAACTTAATATTATTTTATTTATTATTTTTATAATATATTCGTATATTTAATTTTTTCTTAACGTTAATTTTTAAGATATATTAGTAGCGTTATTAAATTATTAGTAACTTTAATATATATTAATAGAGAAATAAATTGGCAAGTATATTTTCGTGAAAAAATTCGCAGGCAAACAAACAAAGAAAATGAAGAAAAAATTATATGTTAGTCTGAAGGAAAATTCCTAGGTAACTCTACATGTGAATTTCGTTGGAGATATTTTCTTGGGGATTTACCCGAGCAATTGGTTATTTGAAAAATTACACTATTTGAAATTCGGGAAAAATCGTCCAAAAAAAACCACCAAAGTTGGTCGGTAACGGCCAATAACCGTCCAAAACGCGACTGTTAACGTGTTGTCATTTTGAAGGTACAATTAAATTAAAAAAAAAAAAGAATTACTGAAAAAAGTTGTTTTATAACGCTACTAATATATCTTGAAAATTAATGTTAAGAAAAAATTAAATATTTCAAATATATTATAAAAATAATAAATAAAATAATATTAAGTTATTTTATTTATAAATAAAATATATAGGTAAAAATATATTATATAGTAGTATACAATATAGAAGCAACAACATCAACATACCTAGTATATAATATAGAAGGCATTGCATAAATATAAAGGTTTATATAATATAAAGGGCATAATAGACTTTTCAAGTAAAAATGTGAATTTTGTGATAACTAGAGCAAAGTAAAATAATTTTTGTGTAACAAAAGAAAGAAAAATGACTTTTGTATAATGAACACAAAGTTAAATGATTTTTAAGTAACAATAAAAAGAAAAGTGACTTTTGGGTAACAAACACAAAAGTTCAATGACCATGGATAAAATTAACTCCTCAAATGCGATACTTCATTTTAACTATCCCCACCGCAATTTTTGACTATATATACGATAGAACTTCTCTAAATTAATATTCGGCAAAATTAATAAAATTTTTAAGATAATATTTTTCTCCGGTCCCGACTTGGACCAGTGGAAAAAATTACAGTTGCCGATAAGATAATAAGATAGTATATTTTTAGAATACCCTATATAAATATATGGTCCCATTAATATTATAAATTAATAATTCTATAAAATTATAATACATTTAAGACAATTTAATGAAATGTGATTCTAGTGTTTTTTTTTTTTTAAAGTTTAGATCTAGTTGAAGTTCATTTTTAACTTTTCATATTGCATGCAAAAGTTTCGATGTTGTCTTATTGAACTGCACCAAATTTTTTGAAGAGTTCTAGACGGGATAAGTGTTTCCTTCGTATAACTGATTTCAAAGGTATTGTATCGTTTTCAACTTTATCATCTATATTATTTTCTCCGATGGTATTCACAATTGCTTCTAAGCTTCGAACCTCTTAACATATTCATTTTCACCCTGGTAATCCAACAGGCTATTGACATCTATTTTATTACGGTAAGTTCATAAATATCGTTTTCGCAAGTGAGTTCATTTAAATTCCTTTAAGCTTCATTCCCAGACGAATTTTGCAAAATAATTTGCTATTGTCTCCTGCTGAATCTCAAAAACACTCTTTAAATTAAAAAATATTAATTTATCGATTAAATAATACCTTTGTAAAATAATAATATTTCATGGTCCTGACAATATTAATTTAGAAAGGATCGACCATAGATGATCACGATCTACTCGTGCACAAATTGCTTCAATGTATATTGTACGCAATCTTTTCTTGCATTTATACTGAAGTTGGTATTTCATGGTTGGAAAAGTTATATTTACCTAACTTATGTACTATGTCTAATTATTTGGGAAAGAAGAGACAATGTGAAGCCTTTAAGGAACCATGTAGTCCTATATGGAGAAACTCTCATTTTTATGTTGAAAGGGGAGACTCATATTCTTTGAATGGTCAAGGGGCGGAGCTAGAGTGCGGAGAGCGAGTTCGGTCGAACCCAATAGTTTTGGTTTGAACTCTATATTTATTTTAAAGAATTCATTGAACATATATAAATTATTAATTTAAAACTCAGTAACTTAAGGCGATTAAAATCCCGAACCCATAATCTTGAAATCCTGGCTCCGCCTCTGTTTATTCAAAGGCCTCTTCTACTGTCTAATTCAATAATTATTAATGAATCAATAATATGAAACATGTCGTGACTAAATATCCAATACCTAATAGGTACCCTCGTCTGTGCGTGGAACATATATTTAAGAAAGTACAATCCATTGGTCACAATCAATGTTGTTTACAATTGACTAGAAAAGAGATACATTTAAATCAAACTTTTATCTTAAAAATGTAATGAGAAGGAGGATACTGTAAACATCAAGTATGAAATATCTCATAAATCATTACAACTCCTCCAGTATTATCAAATAATCTACTAATTATTAATTAGACCGAGAAATTGAAATTATCAATACATTTACTTTTTTTTAAATTTTTTTTAAATTTATGTCCCCACCCCCACCCCGCACAAATTTTTTTTTATTTACTTTTTCTGTAATTTTTAATTTTCTGTTTTTTTTTTCTGCATCCCCCTGCCTCTCCCCCCGCCACCCCCTCCGGCACAAGTTTTTTTTTTTTTTTTACTATTTTGGTAATTTTTAAATTTCTGTTTATTTTTTCTGCAACCCCCCCCCCCCCCCCCCACCACCAAATCCCCGAAAAAAATATTATTTTTAAATATATTTTCAGTTTTACTTTTTTGATCTTTCGATTTTCAGGTTCAAAATTTTACAAGTTCCAAAGTTATGAGTTCAGAGGTTTATGTGTTTCGAAGTTTACGGGTTCGAAATTTCACTGTTTTAAAAGTTTTGCGGTTCAGAAGTTTATGAAATTTGTGGGTTCGGAAGGTTGTTGGTTTGAAAGTTTATGGTTTCATGTTTATTGTATCAAAATTATTTATGAATACTCTTGAGAAAATATTTTTCTTGATTTGCGTACATAACACCAAAAAATAAATAAAATTATTACTTGTTTTTCAAGAAAACATTTTCCATTAACCAACACACCCTAGGTCTCCATATCTACGCTAGTGGAGTCGTATGAACATAGTGGAACAAAAAGATACAGGCAGACCTCTCTGTAACAACATCCTTACATAACAACACTTCACTATAAAAGCAAAGCTTTTCCGAAACTAATTTTTATGTTACGTTATAATATATGTTCTATATAAATTTGGAACAAACGAGGATGTTATAGAGAGGTTTGACTGTGTTCATTATCAGCATAGGCTGTGTTATTGACTTGTAAATGGTATTCCACAAACAAGACCAAATAGCACCTGTGACCTTTCTCAACTTAAAAAGGCCCAGACCACAAGGGTCTAATGCGCGCGGCCTTACCCTCCATTTTCATAAAAGGTTGTTTTCACGACTTGAACCCATGATTTCTTGGTCACATGACAGCAACTTCACCGGTTACGCTAAGGCTTCCCTTCTGTTACCTTTGTTCCCTTTCTCAACTTACAGAATAATAAACATACAATACTAGATGGAAGGAGAGAGCACCCTCCCCACCCCTCGGGGCGGGGAGGGAGGAAAATGCAGGTTCTCAGATAATTTCTTCCTCATCTACACCTTAAATGTAAATCTGTACACCGTCTGGGAAAAATAGGCAAATGAAAGAAGTACATGAATTTCCAGGACATACGATACGATACAATACAATCCTCTCAACCTCTTCTCTATAAAGCCTCATTTGACTTGTTTGTGAACTATAATTACAGCGATGAGCGCATCTGTCCCGTTTAACAAACTCAGTTCCAGCTTCTTCGTGGCCTGAAATGTTCAGGTAAGGGAGAAAAAAAGATAAGAATGGCAACCTAAATGAGTAGAAAATCCTCTATCTCTCTATCCTACATATCAATTATATGTTATACCTACAATGTAATCATATATTCTTTAAAGAGTATATATATTTATACTTCCGATTCTTTTGTCGTGAGCGCCAGATGTACGCAAGCGCTCCGAATGCACAGCTCGCAACTGCAATAGCCAATGCAGCTCCCACTGGAACCACAACTGCATTTGTCGAGGCTACCAACTCTTCGGCAACTATTTTTTCAGTCTTACCACCGCCTCGCTGTTCACTTTCCTTATAGAGAGTTACTAGTTCTTTCCCATAGTAGCTGACCAAAAACTTGAAGACCTCGTCCTCATCCCAATCGATCTTATTACTTTGCTTGCTCGTTTTGCTCGGGCTGAGGTAACACGAGGAACAAAGCTGCTTTGGAGGCCAAATAGCTTTTGGAAATTCAGGATCGCCAGTTCCAAGGGACGCTTCTTCTTTTATTAGTCTTTCATTGACCTTATTGTGAGCACTCCACAACCAGAGGGCAAAATCACGTGCTTTCTTGAATGGAGTAGACACGCTGCAAATTTAGAATATTTGAACAGAAGAGTTACCATTCCCTTCCTCGGATTAGCAGATAGCAAAAAGGTAATGCTCGAAAAGAATAAGTTGAGAAACAAAAAGAATCTCAATAGCATTTTACCTTGAGCACATTTCGTAAAAGTGTTGCCGACACTCGTCACAAACGAAAAAGTTGTGTATAAAATCACATGTACTTCTAAATGCCATGTTGCTTTCTCCGTCTTCCACTCTTACGGAGAGTGAGTGTAATAAAACCCACAAACCGCAACTGCAAAAGAAACAAACATCATGTGGTTAAGGAAACCGCCAGAGAAAATTTTATCTACACAACAACTCTATTAAAGTTGTGAATGTTTTACGTTAATAGAAGCATATTATCACTGAACGATCAAACTTCGGCCGTTCTCTTTGATTGACCTGTTTTATGTTGTGCTAGTTATCATATTACATATGGAAAGACAAAAGACGGTGGAAATAAGCAGAAGAAAGTCATCAGAAATCTAAAAAAGCATCTTAAACGAGTGACAAACAGTAGCGTATAGAAGCATGCGCAGGAATCAATCCCTCTATTTGCCTGTGCATATTTTTTTGGTACAATTTTTAGTGAATATACGATCACGAAATTTGTAATACGTATGAAGAAGAGACTACATGAATGATCCATTACCTAAAACCTCTAGTATCATTCTTGCTGCCACGACAATACATCTGCAGTAGAAAACAAATTTTCATAAGCAAATTTGAACAGCTTTAGTTGAACTATACAAAATAAAATACAGAATCTCTTTCAATCTACTAAAACGAGATAAAGACGGCATATCTTCATAAACTTAAGTGTTTTACAAACTTCACCAAAGTAGTGAAAGCTATAGACTATAGTCCCTCAGCAAGCTTTGCTCTAATTGGCACTTTGCAATTTTCATTTAGTTTTTGAAGTACAAATCTTCCAACACGAGTAACTTCCGAGAAAAAAAAAATCTTATCTGATATGGTTCCGGAGAAACATTTTGCGTGTATAGCCAAGCACTTCGGTGTGGGGCAAGGGGAAGTGTTACTTTAAGAATATACAGTGAAGAAGCTAACTTGTGTAACGTACCCAATATCCGCGAGGAACCTCTTTACCACAAATCTGGTAATTTCCCAGCGCGCCATTTTTGCTACAACTTTCAGCTTCCTCATTGTTAACCAACATCGTCTCTGATGGACACAGATCATCAAAGTTAACAAGTACATCTGCACTCCCCTTCCGGCACCTAGTATAAGTATACAACTCCACATGTAAGGGAAACGCGGTTATTGCTTGCTACAAGCCTACAATAATGCGGAAAAGCACCGAAGAATAGGAGAAAACCTCCTCGAAGGGTGATGAGCAACCAAAAGCTGAAGAAACTTTATAAGTGATGCCCGAGTTTCTGGTTTAATCATCTGCATAGATTGAGGACTAACACCTTAAAAAATAAGTTGGTTGCACATAAATTAATGATCTAACAGAGGATTCATTCCTATACCTTGTGGTCTAAAATAATACTAAAGGCAGTAGATGTTGCCTCCTCAACATCATAGATAGCTTTGGCAATCTTCACAAGCAAAATTTTGCAGAAGTAAGAAGTATATAAGAGGCAGCTTAAATTTCGTTTATGTAAGAATCCAAAGTCATGGTCTAGTAACCTGGCCAGGATCTGAAGTGTTTGTCTGACGATGCCCGTTCTCGTATTTTCCATCATCCAAACCATATGAGCTGAGAGTTCAAAGTTGAAGGAAAGAAGAATGCAGAAGCTAGTCAAAGACAGATCAGAGAATAACTTTTAAGTGGAGCGTCTTAATATGCAGTAGCGCACCATGAATGGTAACGTGAGCAATAGCCTGTGATAGAATACACTGCACATTTACATTCTGCAATAGGGAGAACTTCAACTTCCATTACATCGATATTAAGTCACTAGATATATATTTGTATGAGTAATTTTACCGGTGTACATGTTCGCCTGGTAGTTTAGAAGTTGAGACTATTAATTTTTCTTTTAATTTCAAGATCCAACTGAAATTCACACAGGACATCAGCCTATAGTGTCGTTTAGCAGTGGAAATTACAAGAGCTTTGTGTAATTCAAGGTTTTTGAATTCAAGTAAAAGGCGAGAAGACCAAACATTATGTCAACTTTGATGATGCAGGGCTCTTTGTTGTCACACAGTTCATACACAAAGCCCGTCCAAGTCTCCCTATCACTTCCTAATTACTCCACCTAAACAGAATGCTTACATTCCCTTTCTAGTTGCCCCAAAGCTATGTTGCTCGGACTCTCCGAAAATATTGCCAGGTGCATGTCGGATCCTCCAAAAGTAGAGCACCTTTGGAGGATTCGACATGGGTGCGGCAATATTTTAGAAAGTCCGTGCAACATAGTCCCAAAGTGAAGTCTAGTTACAACAAATTTAAAAGCAACTTTTATAGTTTCGAACTTTACAACTTTATCCTTTAAAAGCCAAACGGAAAAAAAGCCCCATAGGCTCTCCCATTGACTTACTTAACAACATATGTTTCCTTCATTGTTAAGAATAAAGGAAAGAAACTATAAACAACAATCATTTATACCTTCCCAGTTGTTTGTTGATCCAGCCTAGCAAGACATCAGCAGTTCGTCCATTTTCAATCGGAATTATTTCACTCTTCTCTTGTTTTGGACCCCAACCACCACCCACAAACTTCTTAGGAGGGCCCCAAAAGAGCATCGGGTAACGATCCACGGAGAACTTATCACAAAGATTAGAATTTATCTGTGCTGCCAAAAAGGTGATAAGTGATGGAAATAAATCAGTTAGGTTAAGTAGATCGTAAAAGAGCATAACTCATGGTTTTACATATGATACGAAACAACTTTGAAATCATAAAGACCTAAGCAAAGATGACAGTTTTCATTAACACAGGAAATCATCAGAAAAATGGAAAAGGTATCAATATGCTTCCTAATGGCGTACAGTAACATATAAAGTAGAAGAAGTTAGAAGCATAACGAAAGCATAGAGCAATACCGTCGATGCACAATCTACCCTTGTCATTAATATGATTCCTGGATGACTAGCATCTGCGCCGTTGAAGAGTCTTGCAACTTTTTCATATTGTGGCTGCAAAATTATTGCGACTTCTATGAGAAGCATTACAACAAAAAACAACTCCCTCTATCCCATTTTACCGACTTACAATTTGGCATGACTTCATCATCATTTTTTTTTTACTTTTAGCTTCTCAAGTGTTCGTTTTTTATCTGTTCTGTTAGTATCTTCAATGCATTTATTAGTCTATGGGTATTCAAAAACAACAAACCCAGCGGACTCCCACAAGTGGGGTCTGGGAGGGCAGGACGTACGCATCCTTACCACTACCCTGGGAGGGCAGAGAGGCTGTTTCGATAGACCCTCAATACGAAGAAGCAGTGGAAACAATAAGAAACAACTATATGGGTATTACTTTATAAATATAAGACCTAATGTTCAAATCTACATTGAAACTTATCAAAGTCTGACTCTTGTAATGCGAATCCGATCATCATTGTTGGGATAGAGGTAATACCTTATAATTTCTACAAGCAGGACACCTGCAAGACAAGTAAAAGTGATTCAAGTAAGAATCACATGACATACAAATAGGAACTCAAAATACAAACGAATATTTGCGAATAGACACTAGCAACTTCAAGATATCTCACTCAATGACCACAAAGTAAAACTACGAGTAAAGGTAATGCTTTATAAAAGTCATTTATAAAGCGTCGCTGAATTTGTTTATCTTTCCTACTAGCTTAGAACTCCATTGCAAAACAAGTTGACATCATGAATTTTTATTTTCCTTTAGACCAACAAAGTATATTTTTTAAACAATCCAACACCCCCCCTTAAACAATCCAACCCCCCCCCCCCCAGATATATACAGAGCTGCAATCTCTGTATTTTTATTTTCAAACAATCTCTGTATTCTTACTGATCAAAAAAGAAATCAAAAAGCTACAATCTTTGATCAAAATTCTTTTTTAAAAAAGAAGCTATAATCTTTGATCTAAGAATAAAAAAAACTACAATCTTTGTATTCCCTTCAACAACGACCCACTAAAATCCCAAATCCCACCGGTGGGGTCTGGGGAGGATAGAGTGTACGCAGACCTTACCCCTACCCGGAGGGGGTAGAGAGACAGTTTCCGGGAGACCCTCGTCTCATAGACACTAGATCAGTAACAATAAAAAAACCCGAAAAATAATATCGGCAACGTGAGAGACAACAATTAAATAGAAAAGCAGTAACACAAATATTATGCAAAAGTGTGAAATGCAACATAAATCGCTACCAGTGCTTGACAAAACACTATCATGCTCGCCGGTACAAATTGGAAAATCTTTGTATTCCCCTCAAAACCTATAAACTATACCAATTAATAGAAACAAATAAAGAAGTTTCTCAGAGCAAAGACTATTTTTTTTTAAACCTACACACTACCTGCAATATGTACATCACAGAATTTGCTACAATTTTTTTTATTTCCACCTTACATCACTAAAAAAAATAAATCTAAAATGGGACTAAGATCTTCAGTAATTAACTCAATAATTGAAATAACCCATCCATAAATTCCATTTACCAAAAAACAAAAAGAAGAAAAACTGAAACCACAACATAGTTCCAAACAACATGGTTCCTCCAAGAAACATTTAATTCTTATAAAAACAATTAAAAAAACATAAAGATTAATTGTTTTATATATGAACTGACCAGTGAGCAAAGAATTCAACAATGGCATAAGGGGCAGGTGTTTCCTTAAGAACAGTATCAAAGTTGGTGGCATTTAAATCAATAGCAAAATCACCATTTTTGCTATTTTCATTTATGATTGATCGAAGAATCACACGTTGAGATCCACTTGAAACTGAAACTGATTGTTCAAAGCTTGAAAATAATAGAATCAAGAATAGCAGTAAAAATACAGAACAAAAAGTCATGACCAAAATTTTGTGTAAAAGTGAAAGAAAAAAAAAGGTTATATGTCAAAAAAATTACAGAAATGGGGGGAGAAAGAGACAAAGATGAAGGTCAAATTTGAGTAATAGAAGTTTCAGAGATTTAAGGAAAGATATCGATCTGATTTTGGTAATAACTAATAAAGTACAAATTTTTTAAGGTTTTGTCAGTACAAGTACCAAATGCCACTTTCTTTTTGGTTTGTTGAGCAAAAGGTTTTTTTTGTTTTGTTTATTTTCTTGGTCAAGTTATTTGCGCTCCTTTGCAACTTTTTAAAATATATATTTGTATAGTATTGACTCCACTTAAGGTAATTAGATTAATTCGAATTTAGTCGGGTTTCAACGGGATAACCTAAAACTCGCTAATTTGAATGCAATCCCTACAAAATTTCAAGTTAAGAGTGATCTCATCTATTTAGTGGGCGTTTGGACATAAGAATTGTAAAATTCCAAAATATGTTGAATTTTTTTTAAAGTGAAAATGGTATTTGAAATTTTGAGTTGTATTTGGACATGAAAATAATTTTGGGTTATTTTTGAAGTTTTGTAAGTGATTTGCGTGAAAATTTAGAAAAACAGCTTTATGAAGTTTTTAAATTTTTGAAAATTTCCAAAAATGCATCTTCAAGTGTTGAAAATTTTATGAACAAACGCTGATTTCGAAAAAAGTAATTTTTTTTAATTTAAAAAAGCGAAAATTTCTTATGTCCAAACGGGCTCTTAATTGCAATGTTCTTATTTTTAAATTTTCAACATTGATTGGGATTAGGGTTGGGCATATATCGGGTATAACCGATAGCCCGAACCGAAAAACGCTTATTGGTTATCGATATCGGGTTATTGGGTTAACGGTTCGGTAATAATTTTGTATTTTTTCACTATTGAGTTATCGGTTGGGGCCACGGTTTGCCCAATTTCTTAATGGGTTAACCAATTAAGATCTAATAAAACTAGGATTTTACCCTTAAGTATATAAATACATCTAGGGTTTCATTCTCTATTTTTCTCCCAATTTTGCCAGCCGCATTCATGATTGAAGTTTCCAGTTCACTCTTCAGACTCTGATTCAATTCTTGAACAATTCTTTTTCAAAATTCAAAGTACAACCACATTCTTAGAATCTTAGCGTAAGTTTGTATTTCGAAATTACTTCTTTGTTAAGAACAATTTCGTTCCTTTCTTTTGAGTTTTACAATAGAGTTCGATAATAAAAATATAGGATTTTTGATTGTTTTCGATTCTTTATTTTGTGCTCATGTTTTAGTACTATTTTTGTACTTGTTAATTTTAAGGTGAAATTGCTACTGCTTTGTATTGTTATTAATGTATTTGGACAACTGTTGTTGAATAATTAACATTGTTTCAGTTGGGTTTGGATAACTGTTGAATTACTAGTAGTCTTGTTGCTCTTGCTACAATTGGACTCTTGAAAATGACATTGTGCTCTTGATTAAGGTTTGACAGGAAACCAAAAAGTTGTTACTTATGTTCTTGTTAACAAATATTTCCAATGAATTGGAGATGGAATGCTTGTGGAGTTGTAGTATCAATTTATGAGATTGCCCAGGTCATGAATTTGTCAAAATGAAACATGCTTCAAATATTAGTTGTGGCTAGAACGCAGAATTGGATAATATACTATATGTGAATTCTTCTCTTTTTTTCTTAACTTGAGTGAATTGTCTTCTCCTTTTCGCTTAACTCTAGATTGAGTTATCTTATCGGGTAAACCGATAATCGAACCGATAATGATCGATAACCGATAACTAATATCTTATCGGTTTATCATATTTGTAAACCGATAACTAATATGCTAAATCGATAATATTTATAATCAAACCGAACCGACCGATGCCACCCCTAATTGAGATAATAATTTATGAGATTCATACCTATTGGATCATTTTCTCAATATTTTTTCAATGTTAACAGAAAATGAATTCAAACTTTAAAAATAAATCGGAAGCTAAATGGAAGAGAAGAGCATTAAATTTAGACCAACTCTTGTTTATTAAAAGAAACACAGTGAAAAAACACTCTTTGTTGTTGGCTAGACTATACACAACCTGATAACTAACCTTAGTTAGCAAGTACACTTAACTGTAGTTAGGTTGTTAAATGTGTAGTTATGTAGTTAAAAGCTAGTTAAGGTTGGGTTGTCAGTTAATTTAATTTACTGTATATATACAGTATTCAGTGAATAGAAAAGACACGATTTGCATTTCCAATTTTCCTCAATTTGTTGTTCATCTTTCTCAATTCTCTCTTAATCTACTCTCTCTTCCTCTCTCGTAATGGCTATGGTTGCTACCACAGTTGTCACACTTCTTTTTTCATCGGTAAGGATAATAAGAGAGTTTTTTTATTTTAAATGACATTATTTGATTTTGGAATTTATTTATTTATTTTCAGAGTCGCCACCCGAATTTTTATGATGTTTCGGGACTCTATTTATTATTTTAAAATCCCAAATCGAGAAATTTTTTTGACTCCGTTAAAAAAGTCTGCGAACCAGAAGACGGGGTAAGGAATTCTGTTAACCCGGAAAAATGTGTTAGGCACTCCCGAATTCTGTGGTTCTAGCACGGTCGCTTAATGACTAAATTTGGCCAAAATTGTTTAATTACTGAGTTTAATACCTATGTGCATTTACATTTTTACCGCTTCTTATTATTCATTTGTATTTAAAGAATTATCTTAAGACGGGTTACGTATGCGTAAACCCGTAGAAATTGGACGTATCAAAAATCATGTCACGCTAGTGTGTACATAATTCATGACACTTGATTCCTTTTAAGAAAATAGTCAAAGTCGTGCGAGCGTGTATTTTGATTTTAAAAAAGAAATCGAAATCACGTCACTCAAGCATGTACGTAATTCCGATAATAATTTTAAAAATCCGCTCCTAAAGGTGTCTCTATGAGTGTTCATTTTAATATTTATTTGTGTTACGTAAACGTATACACAATTTTAAGAAAAATTATATTTAGTTACTAGAAGAATTATTCAAAGTTACGTGAACGTATACTTTGATTATTAAAATTCTATGTATAGTACCTTAAATTTATTTGAAAATCGGCGCTTAAATTATGCCACGCGTACGTGTACATAATCACACGCGCCTAAATCATTCTAACGGTGTTCATTAATTATTCTTATGCTACTTGAAAAATATTGTGATGCCATAATTATGGAAGTAGATTTGTGGGAGAGATGAGATTAATTACTAAGAAATATTTACAGGGTTCATTATACTACTAAACTAGGAGGGATGAATGCCACTTAACAAATTATTAATATCCTAACTTGAATCTCCAATAATAGAAACAACCGGATATGGAACGAACTTAGACAAAAAAAGCTAAAATGTCAACTAACCATCTAAACAAGGACGATGGCCTAGAACACTCATAATTAAATTTCAATACCAGTATGAAAATAGCAATTTAAAGATATCACATGAATTCTTCTTCTGTGCATACAACTCATTTATTGATCTTGATAGAATTAGGCCAAAACCATACACGACAAATCGTATTGGCCCGCTCAACTTAATAAAACTTCTCATAGCTTTCAATTCCAAGCCAGAAAGCGAACCTACGATGGAATAATATTTAACTAAATAGAGATACTGCAAATGCAAACGACATGGACATAAATTGCAGGTAACTAAACAAATATCTAAAATGTGAATTGACTAATTAAGATAACAAACAAAGGTATGATAACACTAACAGAAACAAAATGGAAGAATTAATTAAGGGAGAAAGAGACCTTATGTGAAGCTTTTCAAATAAGTGTATGGATATGAAATGAAACAGCAAAGTCGAACTCCGATTGCCGAAACTCGACGGGAGGAAACGGACAACAACAAAACCTCGGACCGGAGCTTTCGAATGCGACTTCAAACTCAACTTTGGAGCTGCTTTCTTAGTTGAGTTCGAGCTATTTTCAACGTGGAAGAGAACTGGCCGGAGATGGCAGAACTCCGGCGAAATGTTCGGCCAGGCAAGGAGCTAACACAGAATGATGTTGGAAAAATCATCAACTAGGGAGTGTACACCCTATGTTGGCATCAACTAGGGAGTGTACACCCTATGTTGGCATCAACTAGGGAGTGGAGACCCTATGTTGGAAAACGAGACTAGGGAATTGTATACCCTATGCTAAAACGGACCAAGAAGGAATTCTGTTTTCCAATTTCTAATTTTTTTTGAACCAATCATTCTTTCAAACAAAATGCCCCAATGCTTATTTTCTGAGGACATAAATAAACTATTTTTTTTTCTAGAACAAGACTTCTTCTTTTTTTCTTTTTTTTAAATTATCCTAGGAGAAAATTCATCAGACTAGGTTTCCTATCTTAGGAGAAAGATTCATCAGACTAAGATTTTAATCCTAGGAGAAAATTCATCAGACTAGTTGTTTTTATTATTATCTTAGGAGAAAATTTATCAGACTAAGATTTTGATCCTAGGAGAAAGTTCATTAGACTAGGTCTTCTATCTTAGGAGAAAGATTCATCAGACTAAGATTTCGATCCTAGGAGAAAGATTCATCAGACTAGGTCTTTCTTTTTTGTTGTCTTAGGAGAAAGATTCATCAGACTAAGATTTTTTTTTTTTTTTTGGTATCTTAGGAGAAAGATTCATCAGACTAAGATTTTTTTTTTTTTTTTGGTATCTTAGGAGAAAGATTCATCAGACTAAGATTTTGATCCTAGGAGAAAATTCATCGGACTAGGTGTCTTTTTTTTGTTATCTTAGGAGAAAGATTCATCAGACTAAGATTTTTTATCCTAGGAGAAAATTCGTCAGACTAGGTCTTCTATCTTAGGAGAAAGATTCATCAGACTAAGATTTGATCCTAGGAGAAAATTCATCAGACTAGGTGTTTTTATTATCTTAGGAGAAATATTCATCAGACTAAGATTTTTGAACCTAGGAGAAAATTCATCAGACTAGGTCTTCTATCTTAGGAGAAAGATTCACCGGACTAATATTTCGATCTTAGGAGAAAAATTCATCAGACTAGGTCTTTTTTTTAATTATCTTAGGAGAAAGATTCATCAGGCTAAGATTTTTTTTTCTTTTTCTTTTTGGTATCTTAGGAGAAAGATTCATCGGACTAAGATTTCTATCCTAGGAGAAAAATCATCAGACTAGGTGTTCTTATCTTAGGAGAAAAAAATCATCAGACTAAGATTTCTATCCTAGGAGAAAGTTCATCAGACTAGTTTTTTTTTTGTATCTTAGGAGAAAGATTCATCAGACTAAGATTTCTGTTGGGAAGAAAATCCATCAGACTAGGATTTTTATCCTAGGAGGAAAAATGTGAAAAACAATGACAAAATTTTATGCACACTAGCAAGAAGATAAAGACAAAGATTTGAGAAACTTACCTTTGTCGGCTCTTTCTCTTCAGTTATTTTTTTTTTGAACCATTTTCCTTCCACTACTTTGTTCCTGTTTCAAACAAAGAAAATTCTGTCAGTTTTGAAAGTGGTGGTCAGTTTGTAGCCTTGAGTCCTGAGCAACTTGACTTTTGCTCAATCAACTTGAGTCGGCCTCAAGAGACTTTTGTTCTGCACCAACTCTGATTATTTCACACCCGGTACCATTTGTATTTGTGGCTCAATCAACCTTATCCCAACTGGAGATTTTTGCTTAGGAGACCTTTTCTCACATCTTGAATGGCTTCTTGCTTTTTGGAGCAATTTGTCTGTCAGATGGAATCACGAGTAATCTTTGCTTGTTCCAAGTAGGCTGACAAGAGTCTTTTTGGGGGGAAACCATTTTCATGAACCCTCGAGGCATGTTGACTGTAACAACTGAATGTGCTGGCCAAATTTGCTTTGTGCAACTGAAAAACTGTAGCAGATTTTGAAATCCTTTCTTGCTTGTTTTGACAAGGACTGGCTCAGAGTGAATGAAACAATGATGCAAAGAAACAAGTATAAACAAGCAATGCCCCTATCGGAACGACAAAAGGAAGTGTTCTTTTTTATTTTTTTTATTTTGCGGTAACTAGCCTTAATGACCATGACATGCATTTTGTACTTAATGGCCGATCTATCAAATTGATCAAATCTTCCCTTTCACCATTCTTATGACCTTTGAAGTCGGGCTTGTTCGTGTTAATCCTTTACATCAGTTTCACGACTCACCTTCGACTAGTGCTGCCCCGAGGGGTTTTCACCAACAAGTTTCTCTCATTTATTTTTCTCTACTTACCGTCGCCTTACAGTGCCCGTGAAAGTTTTCACCAGTAAGACTCTTTCATTTTCTCATTTTTTTTTTGTGAGCAACTTGACAATGTTCTATGACGTGTGACAACCGTTGCTCATTCCATGCTTTCTTGCGTGAGCAATTAACAGTGTTCTATGTCGCGTGACAACCATTGCTCATTGCATGCTTCTCTTGGCATTCTTGAAGGCATATCGGGAGATCTTTATTTGGAAGGTTTTTGGATGAGGGAGAGAAATCGAACCCTACTTGGTTTAACAATACTGTAATTAACGATAAACAATATGTATAATAAATAAAAACCGAAGTTTTTATATATTGTTTCACAGAAAACGATGAAGTTTTTATGTTCTTCAAATCGTTTTTCTGAATTTCAAAACTCTGATGAAGTTTTTATATCTTCAAATCAGAATAATAAAATTCAGACGGAGTAGAAAACACAAAGGTTTTTAATCTCCACAAACAGAATAAAATAAAAATTTAATTTTGCTTAAGATTGTTAGTAATCTGTATTGCTGTAAATTAAATAAAACAGTAAACTTTCTGAAAATACAAAAACAGAAAGCTAGTAGAACAAGAACGTCAAAATGAATTATGAAAAACAGTATAGGAAAAAATCGAGCCCACTGAATACACAGTGTGTCCTTAAGGAAATTATTCCCCTCAAGTACCCGAGGTTATGGAATATATCCTCCTAGGATAGAACGATTTAACTCACCAGCGTATCGGTACCTAAAACGCAGATAAACAATGAACCACTCAAAGGCTGTAAAACACACTGGAGTATTTTTGTGCAGAAGAAGAAGATTAGAAAGTTGTTGGAACGAGTGTGAATAATCCGGGAAAGAAAACGGGTCGGATCGAACCGGGTCGCGGGTCATTCCGGATTTGAATTTTTTAATTAATTAATTTGAATTTTTTTTGTCCAAAAAGATTAATCAATCAATCTTTCCAAAGCCGAAGCCGAGCGACGACGACGACGGCGCGAGGCTTGCCTTCTTCTCAACTCTTTAAGAGCTAGAAGAAGTGCTTCTCTATATATACACATAGTTTTTCTTTCCTTCTTCCGATGAGGGACAAAGTGCACTTATTCAAAATTTCACTTCCCTCCATTTCTTTTCCCACCATTTTTCATTTACTCTCTTTAAGCTACATCAAGCTTAGAATTAAGCTACACTAAGCCTAAAATTAAGCTACACTAAGCTTAAAGACCAACACTATGTAGGTTATGAAAATACAAATTGCGGTAAGATTACTACTCACGTTACTTGTGTAGGTATATGATTGAATTACTTGTGTAGCTATAGAATCGACAACGAGAACAAGGAAATCAAAGTTTCTAAATGAAACAGTGATGAACGAGGCATAGGATTTCTGTTTAAGAGGTGTTTATAGAAATGGGTAAAGGAAAGGATATTATAAAATAAGGGTATATTTGTCTTTTTAGTATATCTTATCGGTTTATCGATAAACCGATAATCGAATAGAACAAAATCGATAAATCGATAAACCGATATAGATAACAAATAATCGATTTGTTATATATATATATATATATATATATATATATATACAAAATCACAGTTACCAACTAATGTGCAAGTTTATGAGCTTCAAAAAACTAAGAACTTGCAATAGCAAGAGTATAAGATTTTTCTTCAACTTTACATGTTTATAAATATTTACTGTAATTATATTATTTTATAAAATATTAAAAATTAAATATACATGGAGCGTAAGCCCCATGCCTCAGGGTTACGCTCTTTTAAAACACCGTATTTAACTCCTTATATATCTAACCAACTATCGATTAGGCAATACATTCATGCAAGATTGACATGAAATTGGCCTAATTTCAATCATTCATTTAAATACGATACCACAAGATTTATAACTACAGTATTTCTTAAACCTTACCCCCACCCTACCCTCAACCCCACACCCCACAAAACATCATTATTCTTGGGAGGATCAACAATGATGGTCACCCCCCCCCCCCCCCCCCCCCCCCCCCCCCCCCCCCAAACATAATTTATACTCGTCATACATGACTAAGTGATAAAAGAAATGATACTTGTTTTTATACATTTATTTATTATCTGTCAATCGAATGTTGTATCCTGCTTCTTTACAAAATTGATATTCTGAAAGGCATATACCAATGTTCCATAGAAGGTAAGCCATTGTGGTCACCCTGTTAAACCATATGGACCAAAAACAACAACAAATTGTCATAATTGAAGGACTATTTTGTTTTAGAAAACCTTCTTTTCCTTTTCAAGAACAGAAAAAAAATATATACAAAAATGGTCCCTTATGTATGAGGATGGGTTCAAAGTTGTCTTTAGTATGCTTTGAGCAGTTATGGTTCTTTAAGTTTATAAAAATTTAATACTTTTGATCTTTGTACAAAAATTTACAAATTATGGATGTGTTTGGCATAAAGGAAAATATTTTTCATGAAAATATTTTGCTGAAAAACAAGTAATAATTTTATTTATTTTTTGGTGTTTGGTACGCAAATCAAGGAAAATATTTTCTCCAGAGTATTCATAAATAATTTTGATACAATAAATATGAAGTCATAAACTTTCGAACAAACAACCTTCCGAATCCACAAATTTCATAAACTTCTGAACTCCAAAACTTTCAAACCCGTAATCTTTATAATTATCACAGTACTTATCAGATCTAAGAGACAGAGCTCATTAAGCCTTTTAGGTGACCAAAAATACATAGTTTTGACAAACTTAAAGGACCACTTTGAACTTACCCTCAAACATAAGGTACTATATTTGTCATTTTCTCGAAGTTCTCACAACCCAAGAAAGCATTACGCTCAGGAAAGCTATTTGATACGGAAATTCTTTCGCACCCCAAAATTTCAATGTTTAAAGTTTTTCCTTTCACTGCAATAGTCCACCCTTGTGCAATTACAGCTCCAAGGTTTCTTTAAAACCTCTCAATTTAACCCTGAAGCAAAGAAGCACAAAAAAAAAAAAAAAAAAGATTCATGAAAATCATGTTTTTATTTCTGTTATAACCACTCATTTCCAACAGAAAGAAAGAAAAAAGATTCTTGAAAATCATGTTTTTTATTATATTCTGATAAAGATTGGTTTTTTATTTCTGATTAAATATTTGTGTAAAATTGCAGATTGACTGTGAAAATGTCAGCAATAGCCACCAAAAATGCAATGGAATCATTAGTAGTGAAGCCACCAGCACACCCCACTTATGATCTAAAGGGTGTTATTCAGCTTGCCCTCTCTGAAGATGCTGGGGATTTAGGTTTGGTTTTAGCTCATTTTTTTTAAAATCTTATGTTTGTCAAATGGGCTGCAATAACGCTTTGTGCTCCAAGAAATGCTGTTAAGGAAAGCTAATGGTAAACTTTTTAATTAATTGGGATTTGCTTTATGAAGTTTAGCTATAGTTTCTTAGTCTTTTGTGAACTCCAAGCTTCATTTTTCTTGTGTAGCCTCAATTAGTTTAGAGCTAATTGTGTTCTTTTTCAATAAGGACATCTACAACAACAACAACAATCCAGTATAATCCCACTAGTGGGGTCTGGGGAGGGTAGTGTACGCATACCTTACCCCTAACCTGGGATAGAGAGTCTGTTTCCGACAGACCCTCGGCTCCCTCCCTCCGAGCACTTTGCTCTGGGGTGACTCGAACTCACAACCTCTTGGTTGGAAGTGGAGGGTGCTCACCACTAGAGCAACCCACTCAATAAGGACATCTACTGTGTTCTTAATAAGTATTATCTTCAGTTTAAGGAAACAGGAGGGGGGTGGGGGGGGGGGAATAGTTCTGCCAAAAGTTGTTCTTCTTTCTTGTTTCCCTTTTGGTGTCTAGTACCCGCTTTGAGGCTCGACTAATCTACATTTGCGTTAGGAAGTCCCACTTTGGGGTAAAGGTGACTCCATTCTCAGGCTTGAACTTGGGACCTCTTGTTAAGGATTGAGGGGTACGTATTGACCCACCACAACCTTTGGTGGTAAAAGTTGCTTATTAAGTTCAAGAGCCGGAGGATATTGTCATGTACTGTCTGACTCTCTGCTTGATGGACAAGTTGTTTGAGTAAATTTCTTGGAAATAGCAATATGTTCAGTACCTAGCTACCATTGTGAATTTGAGTTCTCAATTATAAAAAAACTATTTGTCCAATGTATTCTTTGTGTGAAATGAAGGAGATGTGACTTGTAAGGCGACAATTCCTGTTGACATGGAATCTGAAGCTCATTTTCTAGCAAAGGAAGACGGGATTGTAGCAGGAATTGCACTTGCTGAGATGATATTCGCAGAGGTTGATCCTTCACTAAAGGTATTGACCTTTCAATTACGCTATTCTGGTAACCTATATATCTATTTCGAAGACGTTCTTGATAAAGAAGAATTTTCAATTTCTTCATGTTCTCATTATCAGGTGGAGTGGTCTATGAAAGATGGTGATATAGTTCATAAAGGCTTGAAATTTGGCAAAGTACAAGGTAAACTATATGTGAGAAATGATGAATTGCTATTGATTCTTTGACTTAATAATAATCTTGCCTTGACGTCTTTAGGAAAGGCTCACAACATTGTTATAGCTGAGAGAGTTGTTCTCAATTTTATGCAAAGGATGAGCGGAATAGCTACACTAACTAAGGTGTGTTTGTCCTCATGTAAGTAGCTAATCATTAATAAAGATCTGAAAATATATTGCCATGAATGGAAATGGTTCTTTGTCATTGATGAGTTGGTTTCAGCATTCCAAAGTTAAGTGTACTGGGTCTGAGACTGGTCAATTGTTCTATGTCCGAAATTACTGAATTTTGTTGCAGAACATATGTGTTGATCCAAATTTACACATTCCTGTATGATATATAAAATCGATGAAATATCCTTCAACGTTTCGAGTGCAATAATCAAGAGTGTAAGTCTTGGAAAAAGATTCCGTGTGTTCTTTATAAGGCTGTGTACGTCCACTCTTCTGATACGTTAGATGGTATGAGAGCCACACAACTGGAAACAATTCTGCAATCAGTCTATCACAAAGATTCCTCAGTTTAATCCAGGTGCAAATACACATGCAAAGACGTAACTATAGACATGCCATTTTCTAAAACTTAGTAGACGAGAATAAATTAACTAATGAATAAACGATAACAACAACAACAACTACCCAGTAAAGTCCCACAAAGTGGGGTCTGGGGAGGGTAATGCGTACGCAGACCTTACCCCTACCCCGAAAGGGCAGAGAGGCTGTTTCCAATCGACCCTCATCACAGGATAATAAAAACAACAACAAAAAAAGACAATTCATTAGTAACTCCAGCAGAAATCGTAGAAATGGTAACCTAAGCATGGAAATCATAAAACAAATGACATGCAATGATATTAGCCAGAAACTACCGTCCGAGAGCTCAATAAAATCCGCAAGCCATCTATGGTAAACCCTATCCAACCCCTCCTCACCCCGATAATGAAGTAAGAAAAGCTCTAGTACCCCCTATCCTACAACCCTGATGCTTGACCTCCAGACCTTCCTATCAAGTGCCATGTCCTCGGTAATCCGCAGTCTTGCCATGTCTTGCCTAATCCTCTACCTCTTCTCGAGCCCACCACCGCCAACCGCTTACACCTCCTCACCGGGGCATCAAGGCTTCTCCTCCGCACGTGCCCGAACCATCTGAGCCTCGCTTCCTGCATCTTCTTATCCACCGGGGCCACGCCCACCTTCGCCCGAATATCTTCATTCCTAATCCTATCTATCCTAGTGTGCCCGCACATCCACCTGAGCATCCTCATCTCCGTTACCTTCATCGTCTGAATATGGGAATTCTTAACCGGCCAGCACTCTGCCCCATACAACATGGTCGGTCTAACCACAGCTCTATAAAACTTACCCTTGAGTTTCGGTGGCACTTTCTTGTCACACAAGACTCCTGATGCAAGCCTCCATTTCATCCAGCCCGCCCCGATACGATGAGTGACGTCCTCGCCGATCTCTCCGTCCCCCTGAATCACCGACTCAAGGTACTTGAAGCTGTCCCTCTTGGGGATGACCTGAGATCCAAGCTTCACGTCCCTGCCTACTTCACTCGACTCGGCGCTGAACCTGCACTCCAGGTACTCTGTCTTAGACCTGCTTAATTTGAAACCATTTGACTCGAGGGTCTGCCTCCAGACCTCCCGCCTCTCGTTAACACCGACTCTCGTCTCGTCAATCAGAACTATGTCATCAACAAATAACATACACCATGGCACATCCCCTTGAATATGGTGTGTCAGTGCATCCATCACCAAGGCAAATAGGAATGGGCTAAGCGCAGATCCTTGATGAAGCCCCATAACCACCGGGAAATGCTCCGAGTCGCCTCCCACCGTCCTAACCTTAGTCTTAGCTCCATCGCACATGTCCTTGATCGCTCTGATGTAGGCTTCCGGCACGCCCTTTGCCTCCAGACATCTCCACAGCACCTCCCTAGGGACCTTGTCATACGCTTTCTCCAAGTCAATAAACACCATGTGCAGGTCCTTCTTCTTATCCCTGAACTGTTCCACCAATCTCCTAACAAGGTGGATAACTTCCGTAGTGGAGCGACCCGGCATGAAACCAAACTGGTTGTCGGATATAGACGCCGTCTTCCTCACCCTCGCCTCAACCACCCGCTCCCAGACTTTCATGGTATGACTTAGTAATTTGATACCCCTATAGTTGTTACAACACTGGATATCGCCTTTATTCTTATACAAGGGCACCACTGAACTCCACCTCCACTTCTCTGGCATCCTCTTAGTCTTAAAAATTACATTGAACAACCCAGTCAGCCACTCCAATCCTGTCCTACCCACACATTCCCAGAACTCAACCGGAATTTCATCCGGCCTGGTCTCTCTACCCCTACTCATCCTACGCAACGCCCCCACGACCTCCTCCACCCTAATGCGCCTACAATACCCAAGATCACGACGACTCTCCGAATGCCCCAGCTCCCCTAGCTCTATGTCCCGATCCCCCTCCTCGTTAAGAAGACCACGGAAGTACGATTGCCACCTCTGCTTAATCTGAGACTCCCCCATCAATACTCTACCATCCTCGTCCTTGATGCACCTCACTTGGTCTAGGTCCCGAGCCTTCCTCTCCCTCGCTTTAGCCAACCGAAATAACTTCCTATCCCCGCCTTTTTTCCCCAATTCCTCGTACATTCTTGGCCTCCGAGACTGCCAGCTTCGCCTCCTTCCTCGCCACCTTGTATCTTTCCCTGTTCACTCTTCTCTCCTCCTCGCTTGTGCTCCCTGCCAACTTCGCGTACGCTGCCTTCTTCGCCTCAACTTTTCTTGAACTACGCCATTCCACCACCAGTCGCCTTGATGCCTGCCTGAATAACCCTTCGCTACCCCTAGCACATCCCTCGCCGCCTCCCTCACAAAGTTCGCCGTCGCCGTCCACATAGCGCTCGCGTCCCCAGTACTCCTCCAAGCTCCACTGTCAGATAACCTCCTCTCTAGCTTCTGGGCTTTCTCCTTAGTCAAAACTCCCCATCTAATCCGTGGTCAGCCCTGAGCATCCCTCCTCTTCCTCTTCACCCAGATTCCGACGTCCATCACTAAGAGTCTATGCTGAGTCGCGAGGTACTCTCGCGAGATAACCTTGCAATCCTTGCACAACCTTCTATCACACCTTCTGAGGAGGAGGTAGTCAATCTGAGTCTTCACCGCCGAACTTTGGGAAGTAACCAGATGCTCCTCCCTCTTGGGGAAAGACGAGTTCGCAATCAACAACTCAAAAGCCCTAGCGAAATCTAGCAGCAAAGTCCCTCCTCCGTTCCTATCCCCAAGGTCAAAGCCGCCATGCACCTCACCATAGCCACCAACGGCTGACCCAATATGGCCATTAAAATCCCCTCCAATAACTAACCTTTCAGAAGGAGGAATACTACTCACCATCTCGTCCAAACCCTCCCAGAAGCGCCTCTTAACCTCCTCATCCAAGCCTGCTTGCGGCGTGTAAGCGCTGATAACATTGAGGGTGCATTCACCAATCACCAACTTAATAGACATTAACCTATCATTCACTCGCCTAACCTCAACCACAGACTCCCTAAGATCCCTATCCACCAAGATGCCCACTCCATTCTTACCCCTCACGACCTCAGAGTACCACAACTTATACCCGTCTACATTCCTCTCCTTCGACCCTACCCACCTAGTCTCCTGCACACAAGCTATGTTGACCCTCCTCTTCTGTAGAATCTTCGCCAACTCAATGGACTTACCCGTCAGCGTGCCTATGTTCCACGACCCAATCCTCAATCTACGAGCTCCCACTTTCCCTTCCCCTCCCTGCCTCCCGACCCAACCACTGGCCCACTCCCCACCTCCCTGCTCGTCCCCGACACCCCCCGAGGACATGACCTTACACTACCATCCCCGACCACAACCACTATACCTCCGATAGACTACGGGAAACACTAACCAGGGCCCAAACTAGGAAATAACAGGTAGCGCGCACTAGAACTCTAACAGTATGCTTACAATGATGCTAGCTAAATAACCACAATTTAACTATCGTAAAAGATAGACAAGAAAGCGGGAGGTACCAACTCCCGATGGAAAAAAACCCTGGAAATATGCCTTGATGCGCCCGAGGTCAACTCCCGCTAACTCTTGCACACACCGGCCGGTGGTGCTCCGCTCTTCTCGCCACAAAAATTAATTCCATGTGTTGCTTTTTCAGGATATGGACACTGGTGCAGGTGTCATGTTTAAAAAGAATTTGAAAGATTTCATTGAACCGAAACCAACTATCTTCGTCTCTTTAATGAAAAGTCAAACTAGATGTTTTGTACCTGATAATGTTATTTCAAGATGTCATGGAGTTCATTGTCTTGCATCTGTAGTAATGATTAGAATTTAGAAGAGAGTGACGTTTTTAATATTTGCAGGCGATGGCAGATGCTGCACACCCTGCTACCATCTTGGAGACTAGGAAAACTGCTCCAGGATTACGTTTGGTGGATAAATGGGCGGTAAATATTTACTCGCCAAAATCATCCATTGTGAAAGGCTATCACATGTATATATGGTTTATCTTGGCTGACTTTCTACCTGGCTTTAAGTGAAGGTATTGATCGGTGGGGGGAAGAATCACAGAATGGGCTTATTTGATATGGTAATGATAAAAGATAATCACATATCTGCTGCTGGAGGTGTCAGCAAAGCTCTAAATTCCGTGGATCAGTATTTGGAACAAAATAAACTTCAGATGGGGGTTGAGGTTGGCCGCATATACCTTTCGATTAAATTGTTCGATATGGTTATAGTTTGCACATATGATATGTTTATTTCGACCTGACAGTTCAATTACCTATTCTGCTGGAATATATTAATCATTTAATCTTAGCTTCTGCCATCAGTTGTGCAATACTCTTTTGTCAGTTTTTTATTTTGTCAGATAAACATTTTTCTAGAGCCATTTCAATCATAAACTATTCATATTGTTGGTGATATAAACTTTATGATTGATGCTATTTCTGATATCCTTTCACTGAAGAACTGAATTCTTATCTGTTGAAATCAAATGTTAGTCCAAGTTCAGAGATGCTTGCCCTACACCTCGAGACTTTTATTTTACATTTTTGTATCTAGATACACTTGTAGGGTTGAGAGTAGTATCCCGGAATATATCATGATTTCGGATAACTGAAACAAGAGTGGAAAATTGCTTTATTTGACCATGTTAAAGCAGTTAGCGAACAAAATAGTTTGTCAGGTTACATTTTGGACTAGTTTTAGAGGTCATGTTTTTTGGATTTCGGCACACAACAATGTACATGGGTTCCACTCCCTTGGGTATTCTTTCTTGATAATGTTTTGCTTTTGTTATAAAAGTAAAGGGAAAAGTAAAAATAACATTATATATTGCTGAAAAAGCTGGGAAAATTTCTGCTTTCAGGAAATTTTCAATGTTATCATCCACCCTAATATAACCTTAAGAGGTTTGGGAGAAACTGTATTTTAGGTCTGTCTTTGCATAACACTTAATAGTGTTGTCTTTCATTAAGTTGGTAATTTGTACCTACTTTGGATAGTTAAGAAGACTAATTATGTAGATACTTTTTTTTGATAAGTAAGGCAAAATCTTATAAATGTGTCAGCATCAAGAATATGCTGGTAGGAACCCAACTTACGTTATTGTATTTAGCAGTTTTGAGCGTATGGTCCTTTCTGAATGTGCTCAATATCTGGTAATTATTGTCAGAGTTTTAAACCTTTTCTCTTATCCAACAGGTTGAAACCAGGACAATTGCAGAAGTACGTGAGGTTCTAGAATATGCATCTCAAACAAAGACTTCGTTGACTAGGATAATGCTTGATAATATGGTTGTTCCATTATCTAACGGAGATATTGAGGTATCCATGCTTAAGGAGGCTGTAGATTTGATCAATGGGAGGTTTGAGACAGAGGTACTTCTGGTTTCATTTTAAATTTTTACTGCTCCACAAACTGTCAGTATATACGAAGCTTAGAAATAGCATTTAAGATTTGATTTTATGAAAAAAAACTCCTTAACCATAAAAAAAGATACTGCTCGGTTTCGGAGGCGGATCCAGGATTTAATGCTTATGAATTCTTGTAACGACCTCGATTAAATTTTCAATAATAACTGGGTTCACATTCAAACATTTATAGATATTTAGTAAATTTTCGAACACATTTACACTGGACAAAATCTACTTGGTTCACTTGAACCCTTAGATCGGGACGTGGATCCGCCCCTTAGATCGGGAGGTGAATCCGCCCCTGCTTGGTTTCCCATTTATTATTTTTGTCAGCGGATATCTTGTGATGACATGCTTTGTTTGCTGTAATGGTGGCAGGCTTCAGGAAATGTTACCCTTGAAACAGTGCACAAGATTGGACAAACTGGTGTTACCTACATTTCTAGGTATGTATTTCGCTCTTGCTATTTTTTCAGAAGATCTTCATTAAAGAAATTGGAAGATAATAAAAATAGAAGACACTTCTCATTGTGTGTTATTTGTGTCGCTGGGACGTCTTTCTTTTCCTCTTTTTTTTTAATACTAATAAGATGGTTAGTTTACTCGCACACATCAGACAAAATCCCCCATTATGCATAATTTTCTTGATAAAATTGATAAATAGGAGAACTTACAGGGATTGCTAAAGTACAACAACAACTACAAACCCAGTGTAATCCCACAAGTAGGGTCTGGGGATGGTAGTGTGTACGCAGACCTTACCCTCACCTTGAAGGTAGAGATGTTGTTTCCGATAGACCCTCGGCTCATAAAAGATGAGAAGAAAAGCAATAGCACCAAGCACTAACCAATAAGATAGTAAGATAACGAAACGGAAGGAACAAGTAATAATAAAAAAATCTAACAAAAATAGAATACAGGACTAACACTAATACTCTCGACGACCTACTAGCCGTCTACCTTGATTCTCCACCTCCACAACTTCCTATCAAGGGTCATGTCCTCGGTAAGTTGAAGTAATATCATATCCTGCCTAATCACCTCTCCCCGCCTAATCACCTCTCCCCCGTACTTCTTCGGCCTATCTCTACCTCTTCTCAGCCCCTCCAACTCCAACCTCTCACACCTCCTTACATGGATTGTTAAAGTGCTTAAGACAATTAGGTTGTTGACCTCTTCGGTTATTTATAGATTAACAAAGGCTTCACTTTTAAGCACATGATTTAGTGTGGGGTACAATTTCCTCGGCTCGGAGTGGACTCAATACTTGAGAAAGTTCAATATATGTTTGTTTCATCCAGTAATGATACCCTTTGTCAGATATTAGCCTGTTAATTTGATAAAAACGAATCTATCTTTTGTTTGGTCCATATGTATTAGGCAATTGAAGGTTTTGTTATGATACTTATAGTATGAATTTTTGCAGTGGTGCACTAACGCATTCTGTGAAAGCACTTGACATTTCCCTGAAGATCGATACAGAGCTCGCCCTTGAAGTTGGACGACGTACAAAACGAGCATGACCGCGGTTACTTTTGTCGTAGGATTGGAGTAAAATCAGCTGAATGGCACAAAGTGCAGATAATAATCATTTTACTAGTTGTCAAACAAATAAGATGTAAGTTGCTGGAATATTGGTGGCTCTTTTCCAACCTAATTGCTTGAGTTGATATTTCATTATAGCTTTGCTTTCATGTTTCATGGAATTTGATACAATGTAAAAAGTTGATTTAAAGGTTTGGTGTGTGTGAAGTTCTGTATTACTTCAAATCTTCTATGGCTCTCTTCCAACCTACCTACCTCTGAATATTTTGGTGCACTACTTTGTAAGGGAAACAACAAAGTTAAGGGAAGAGCCCCGAGTGTGGAAAAATCCTTAGTAGGGAACGCTTCCTCCGAATAGGGCCTTATGCGACGAGAATTCAGATGTAGTCGGGCTCCAATGTGGGGTACATGATACCGAATGGGAACCAAAAAAAAAGGTGCCATCCTTTCTTGACTGTGCTCCTATGCATATTACATTGATTATATTAATAATGGAAAGAAAGGGTAGTGAATTGTATAAACATCTCTACTATCTACTACGAGGCAACTATAAAGATATGTTTTGAATAAAATAAAGAAAAATGAAATATTACCTTAGAAAATGGGAAAGTAAAATTCTTTGTCCTTGATGCAAAACAAGTCGTGTCAGCTATATGAATACTCACTAGCCATGTCTTTTGATCGGCTTTATAAAACCGGATCAGCCCATGTCTCGATAATATTTGTATTATGAGAAATGATTAGTTTTATATTGTCTACTTAGCCACAATTCTAACCCCTTTATTCGAGCTTGAGACGGACAATGTGAAAAAGTTCACGCAAACGGAGTTAAAATGCATCACTTTCTCTGCGCGCACGCATATATATATATATATATATATATATATATATATATATATTCGTCCTTGGCGATTGCCGATTGGTATACATAGTTTTATTGGTTTTAATCTTTTTAAGCTCAGGGAAGTGCATGTGCCAAGCACGTGACTTGAGTAATTCCATTGACCCATATATTTGGGATCCTGTATTTATTTATTACAAATGCAATCTAATATTATAGCCTTGTTTATTCAAACTAGCAGATTAATAACTTCCGGCCCACTTTAACTGATTTTTTTAGGAAGGGCGGCTAATAAGAAAGTTGACTCAGGTAGGGAGAGAGTCTATTGAGCTCCAAGTTTGGCTTCGATAAAGTAAGATCCTCACGATGCGGCATTCATAAGGGCAGAAGGTAGGTAAGCAAGAAATCTTGGTATCTCTATCGAAATAATCTACTTCAAGCATTGCCTTAAAAGCTTCAATCTCTTCCTCTGAAACGAAACTAGAGTTCGAGTACCTGCTGCTTCAACCTCAACCCCTGGTGCAAGTGACGATTCCCCTTTCTCACGATGTTGCGCGCCTTGTTTTTAAGGTGATTCCCTTCACAGGCACCCGACTTGAATGTATTAAGCACGGGGTAGAATGCGTTAAGCATAAAATACCCGATTCGACGTTTCCAGAAAGAAGGGCTCCCAGAGGGTAAGTTCCAATGGAGTTTCAAGATCTCCTTGCTATCTTACTTCTAGACTCTTTACTCCAAGAGTAACTTTGGAAGAAAAAAAAGTTAATTCCTTTTTGATATCTGAAAGATCAAATATTGTGGAGCACAAAAAAAAAAAATATCAATTAAAGTGGACCAGAGGGAGTAATAATTAACAAGCAGTTAGTTCATTAAGGTGCTATTGCCAGCAGTAATATAACAATAAGAAATACTCTCTCTTGTCCATTTTAATTGATTTTTCGGTTGTTTTTACACATTAAGAAATTCATTAACAATGAAATTGATTATATTAACCTTAATTTATTCTTTGAAAATATAAATACTCCTAGGTTTTTTTACTCCAAGGGAAACTTTAAAAAAAGAAGTTAATTTCTTTTTAGTATTCGAAACAATCAAATATTATGGACCACATAAAACATGCCAAAAAATCTATTAAAATGGACCGGAGTCCAGAGAGAGTATACTATAAAATGGTACCTGTATGATACTAAACATAATAATGTGAGCCTCGAGTCATTCAACATAAAGGGGGAAATTAAAAAATATTCAGATTTATAAGTGGTCATTCAAAAATAGCCGCAATTTTAAAAGTAAATGAAATTTAGCCACTTTTCATGTAAAGATAAATCTGAACCAAAATATTGTTTAAAATCCGGAACATACTCCAGCATAGTATATTGGAATTCCAGTATAATATATTGGACTTCCAGTATATTATACTGGAGTTCCAGTTTAATATACCGGTCCAACATAATATGCTAGAAGTTCATACTCCAATCTCCAGTCAATAGCGAATCTACATAGGCACTTGTGGGTGCTTAAGCACCCATTACCTTTGACCATATGTAGTAAATTTACATAGGTAATTATAAAAATATTTAGATAAATGTTAAGTGAGCACCCATAACTAAACTCTTATTTCCTCTTCTTTTTAAATTTTAATTGGTGAGCACCCATGAGTTTAAAATCCTGGATCCGCCACTGTCTCCAGTATATTAGGTTGGAACTTTTCGCTTGTTGGAGTTCCAACATAATATGTTGGAAGTTCATACACAGGTGCACCGATCTCCAGTATATTATGCTGGACCGGTCCTTGTTGCAGCAAAATAGTGGCTATTTTTCAATCATTTTGCAAACGCTGGCTCATTTTGAATGACCGATCCGAAAACTGGCTAGCATGTGCTATTTTTACAACATAACGTGCTTTAAAACTCTCTTTAATTATCAAACTTAAAAAGGATAAATTAGCAATGGCAAATAATGAGCAATTAATTTATGGTGTACTTAAGGGCTATTAAATATGATACATCATGTTATAAGTAATCACCACACAGTACTCCTCTGCTGGCTTTGTTCATTAATAAGAAATATTTCAAATTATTTGCAAATATGGCTGCCAAACATCAAGTGAACAAGTTTCCTATCTTATTCATTGCTCTCTTGGCGATAACTGATAACTATTGGTTCGTAAAACGTAATTTTACTTTACTTTATTTGTAATTTTATGAAGTCGTGCATTATAATACTTAGAGACGGACCTATGCTGTATCGGCAAAAATTCCACGTATACACAGAGACGGATTTAGGATTTCAAGAAGATGGTGCACCATCAATGACGGGATTGAGACAAGTCATGGATGCTGAATGTATAATTCCAGTAATTGCTAAGCTAAGATTTAAAGAGTCGCAGGTGATGAGATAGGGAGTTAGACAAGAGAACTGGAGGATAACAATTTTCTTAACGATTTTAGTGATTAATTACACAACAAACATGGAAAAAGTTTTCTCTATCTATTTAGAAGTCAATTAGCGATAATTATATGTAGCATAACACGCAATTGATTAACGAATTCTAGAAGGTGTAAATGACAAATTACAATAGATGAAAGTGCTTTACACGTAATATGCTAGACCATATATAATGTTAGTATATATTGACTACCTTTGATTTCTTCTTTATATTTTGACATTTTTTAGTGAAAATTCTGGCTCCGCCATTGCATACGGACATTTATATTTACATTGTTTACATCATGATTTTTGGGTTCTTACGTTGATCTTAAGTGTTATAATTGGGTAGCCCGATGCACTAAGCTCCCGCCAACGGCCACTACTATTAGAACACACTACTGTGCAATCTGCAGTTAATTCAATTCTCCACCAACAGCAAAAGCTATGAACATGACAAAACTAAACAACTAAAACTACATTTAAAATGTTATTTATGTACCAGCTTAGCTGAACTTTTGATGTTAAATAATGATCCAACGGTTTTTACCTGATATATAGCAAGTAACATGTTCAATTAATCTAAAGATTTCTCATTACATTGTTCAATCTGTAGCTGCATTTCCTCAATTCAGGCAAGTCTTATCATTCTTTCCAAAACACCCAAGGCAAACATAATACTGGGAATTCTACTAGCATTGTGTCTCGTTCGCGCATAAAAATCTTTTGCAGGAGGACAACTAGCAGTAAATCATACTCAGGATAGAGATGAGCAATCCACTATAGAAAAGAGAGTACAAAACTATTGAGAGAACAACCTCGCGAAGAGGCAAACACAAATGACACACCAACACTTGTCCCGTAAAGTTCTTCCCCCTAAACACGACTCTCAAACCCCATATGACTACATTGTAGATGCTACTGAATGAGAACGAATTAAGGATCCTCAATTTATAGAAGTCGGAACATTTTCCTACGAGAAAAAAGATTAGTCAAACATGGAAGAAAACAAGCTAAAATTAGACTTGTATCAATTAACTCTTGTAGATACTCCTCTGCCACCACTTGTAACCTTTTATAGCTTCTTGCCCTTATGAACTTTTCAGCAATCCATAAGTTAATGAACATAGAGAAAACAAGCTTTCAAATGTTGGGGCAAGTAACTGTAGTTTAACGAAAGAAATGTTAAGACACTGTCCAGAAGCCGTACCAAAGAATGAGTTCAACTTTCTTCCAGTTATCATATGTCAATTCTATCATCATTTGGAAATACTCTTTGCATTTGGTCCCAAGCCTCAGTACTCCAAATATCCGCTAGCTGATCACTGCTTATATTTTTTATGCTTTCATCAGTCCTAATTGAAGAGACAACATCAAGAAGCACTTGTCTCTCATTATAGGTTTCAGAGACTGTGACCCATGCATGTGTATCAAATCGATGTCGAATAGATGAATCATCATAAACTTTTCTAGCAAGAGATTACAGTTAGCTCTTTTGATGAATCATCAATTGTTGGTATGATACCTCCCATCCCAACAATCGATATTATACAGTTAGCTCTTTTGTTTGGGCAGTGAGGCGATTTAGTATGATGTTGAAGTCATCCTTCATCCCAACGACTGGCATGACTGTTAGCTTATTTGTTTGGGCAGTGAAGCTATCTGTTCCAACAACAGTAGTTTTCTCAGTTGCATACTTTCTTGATGAGGAAGAAGTTGTTGCTGATTCTGCACATTTCCTGAGAGAATCAACTTCTTTTTCCACTTGTTGCAATTCATCATTGAAGGTTTTACAAGCGCTCTCTCGGTCATCTGCATTATTTGCTAGAATGATGCTTCTTAGGCTTGAATCAACTCTATCTTCTGCTTCGTAAACAACATCGGTCATCCTCTTTTCTAAAACCTTTACACTTTCATATCTTTATAATATACTGCTACAACCAACCTTTTTATAATACAGACAACTGCAGTAAATCATACTCAGAATTTCCTCAAATGGCGATTAAAAGCTTATTTGTACCCTACCTGAATGCAGGATACTTTGTGCATCGGGCTGCCGTCAGTAGCAAATCTTACAGGTGGGGAAAAGGGGAAAATAGCATCTAAAAATGACCAAAAAGTGATAAAAAGAACAATGTTAAGATTCTGACTGTCTATAACAGTTCTCAAAGTTTACAATCCTTCTTATAAGAAAAGAAGGTAAAAGAGGAAAGTGAAAGAACACAGAAAACCAGATGAGCATATTAAGAAAATTCAACAACAACCACCCAGTATAATCCCACAAGTGGGGTCTGGGGAGGGTAGTGTGTACGCAGACCTTACCCCTACTCTGGGAGGGCAGAGAGAAAAACATACTTAATAGTCAAAGCTAGATAATTCGAACTTGAAGCCCATAATTTCCCCAGCTTTCTTGCTCTTGTTGAATTTTCCTTGCACTAGCGACTGCTGCAGCGCTGCAACGTTCTATTTGGATCAATTTTAGTATCATTATTTCTCCAATACTCTGAGGAATCTCCTCCAGCTTCCTGAATCCATACAGGAGTAGTTTCTCGAGCATCGGAAAATTATCATTAGTTGCTTCCCACCTTTCCAGACCTCCATACTGAAGTCGTAGATATTTTAGTTTTTGAAACACAACATCTTCATTTAGTTTCCAATTCGTTCCCTCGAATGCAGAATATGCTTTGAGCACCTCAAGATTAGGTAAATTAGCCAGCACAACCATATCTTCCCATTGTAAAGTAGTATACGATAATTTCAACTGCTTGAGATTAGGAGGGAAAATATCCGTAGAGAGAATCATCGGGTTACTGTCTAAATCTGCTTCTATAGTTAGTGTCTCAAGCTCCTGTAGAAGACTGAGAGGATCAAGAATAGCAGGATGTCTACATTCATCTAAAATCGTTAGCTTATTTAGATAGGGAGTTCTTCTTAGGATTTCCGCCAAATAAGGAGAGGAGCAAAGAACGAGTGTTTGTAAGTTATTGAGAAACAAAGGTTGTTCTTGTTCTTCAATACTATTATGACTTTCTGCCGCGAGAGGATTAGGCATATGTATTGACCATCTAATATCAAGATGTCTTATCTCTGACATTGTCCAGATCTCTTGTGGGAGATGCAAGTCTTTGCTCGCAAAATTACGAAGAATTATGGTTTGTAGATTCCATAATTTGGCAAGTGAAGGAGCTTCGTCAATGTTTGCAGCAACATATCTCAAATGTATAAGTTTAGGTATTACACATGAGAGATCGCAACGGACATTATATACGTCCAACACCTTAAGCAGCTTGAACTGTGAAACAATGGAACAAAAACGTTCTGTAATATCTAAATCAGAATATTTCGTAAAAATAAAGGTCCGGGTCATACTTGTAATGACACTGCTATGCCTTGTAGGGTAAACATGCTTCTCTTTAATATCAAATGGAACAATTACTCGTCGTTGATCATTTATGGCTTCTGAGAACATGGGAACATTTGCATTCATGGCATGCACTACATTTTCATTGTGAGCTTCTATTATGCACAGCTGACGAAGAAGATCGTGAATTTTGCAAGTTCTCATCCTTCCATTAGCCCTTCGTTTACCGGCCAAAATAAGACTTCTATCAATCAAGTCTTGTAAATACTCCTCTGCCACCACCTCTAACCTCTTATCATTTCTTGCTTTTATGAACTGCTCAGCAATCCATAGCCTAATCAACTTGGAAACATTAATCTCCATATCTTCAGGAAAACCTCCAACATAGAGAAAACAAGCCTTCAAATATTGGGGCAAGTAACTGTAGCTCAATGAAAGAATTGATTGACACTGTTCAGAAACCGTACCAAAGAATGAGTTCAAATTTTCCTCAATTTTCTTCCAATTATCATATGTCGGGTCCATCTTGCCAAGAATTCCAGCAATGACAACGATCGATAGAGGTAATCCTCGACATTGTTGTATGATATGCTTCCCTATTTTTTGTAGTAGTGGAGGACAGAGATCTTCTTTGAATAGCATTTTTGTAAACAGATTCCAGCTATCGTCTAAACATAGAAAAGACATACTATGAGGTGGGAAATCAGGGCTTGCATAATCAGCAACATAGTTAAGGCGAGTTGTTAATAGGATTCTGCTTTTGTTGTTATCATTTGGAAATAGTCTTTGCATTTGGTCCCATGCCTCAGTACTCCAAAGATCATCTATGATAATTAGAAATCTCCTACCCTTTAAACCTTTATACACAATCTCTGCTAGTTGATCTATGCTCATTGTTTCATAGCTTTCATCAGTTCTATCCCGACTTATTGAAACAATAACATCTAGTAGCACTTGTCTCTCATTGTAGTTCTCTGAGACTGTAATCCATGCATGTGTATCAAATCGATATCGAATAGATGAATCATCATAAGCTTTTCTAGCAAGAGTTGTCTTACCTATACCGCCCATACCAACAACTGGTATGACAGTTAGCTCATGTGTTTGCGCGGTGAGGCGATCTAGTATGGTGTTGAAGTCATCCTCCATTCCAACAACAGTATTTTGCTCAATTGCATACCTTGTTGATGAGGAAGAAGTTGTTGCTAATTCTGCAGATTTGCTTCCGTGTTTGTTAAACTCGATCTGTATCACCTCTTTCTTGAGAGAATTAACTTCTTTTTCGACTTCCTGCAATTCTTCATTGAAGGATTTACAAGCCCTTTCTCGGTCATCTCCGCAATCTGCTACAATGACACTTCTTAGTCTTGAATCAACTCTATATTCAACTTTGTAGACTACATCTCTCATCCTCTTTTCCAAACTCTTTAGAGTTTCAATATCTTTGGCTTCCTCAAGGAAATCTTGCAGAGCAGAAAGACTTTGATAAGTGGATTCAATATGTTGTTGTGGTATACAGCTTCCACAAAACAAACGTTGGTTAGGCTGCAGGAGTTGCTGCAGTGTATGCATAAGTGAAGAAAGAACTGCATAAGCCATTCTTCTTCTCTGAGTTTGAGAGCCTAAAATTGTTTGGTGTACTGTATGAGTAATGGACTAATGGTTGTTGCAGTTTTGCTGGAATGCCTAAAGACATGGCTGTGCAGATCTAATTCTATGTGCACAGACTTTTGCTCACCTGTGTCCGGATCTTGAAAATACACTATTTTTTGAGGATCCGACGGTGCCATTTTCGGACAGACAGTCCGAGCAAGATAGATCTAATCTCGCTGCTTCAGTAGCTTAGTTATTAGGCCTCGAAGTTCTGTCCAAACAAGTGTAAGTACTATTTATTCACCTTTTTTTCTAAGGCGTAGGACACTCCCTTTTGTCATTATCTTTAATAAAGTTGATGGGTTGCCAATTGGTCTGTTGACAAATGACCACACAATCTAGTCCACTTTGCACTACACCAGAAACAAAGAAAATCAAATTGTTTAACTTAACTCACTAGTTAATCTAACTATTAAAAGTAGGTTGAGAAGATTAAGCCCCATTTTGCCCTAGATTTTGCCAAATTTTTTTTGGGCAAAACATGTTTGTTTATAGATTTCATTCATGTTTTGGCGAATTTTTAGACAAAATTTTCAAATCCCAAAACTAGCTCTAGACTTATTTTTGGCCCAAATATCACTATTTGATTTTTTATTAATTTCAAAAATTACCCAAAACTTTTGTATTTTATAAAAAAAGTCCACATCTATTATGACCCAACTAACCACCGGCTAATTACTACTATCATTTTCTTTTGGACTGATGGATCTTGTAATATTATTGCAATTTGACGAATTATAGTGGCTAGTAATCGTGAGAGTAACACTTGATATTAAAATTATCATGTTATGATTTTAGGATATTATATTATGTAGTTCACTATAAAATGATAATTTTGTGTCAAATTTATATATGTTCAGGACTATGGTTTGTGATTATGATAATGAATATGTATCAAGTTTGTTTGTTTGATATTGTTAGGTATTTTTAATAGTTTTTTTTAGAACTTATTGGTATATGAGATGCAAATCTTAACAATGTCCTATTCAACCTTTGGTCATTTCACCAGCTTTCTTCTTAATTGACAAGTTGATCCAGTAAAATTTCATCAATGGGGTCTGAGAAGGGTAGAGTGTACGTAGATCTTAC
The DNA here is from genome assembly GCA_005239495.1 of Nicotiana undulata. Lineage (NCBI taxonomy): Eukaryota > Viridiplantae > Streptophyta > Magnoliopsida > Solanales > Solanaceae > Nicotiana > Nicotiana undulata. The sequence continues at coordinate 79,744 of ML292428.1, read as the reverse complement.
CCCTATCCGAAGGGTAGCTAAAGTAACAGAAATTGCACACATGTTCGACCGAAGAATATTTACTGAATACAACTTGTGCACTAGCCTCAAAACATATCAGTGCAAGTTCAAAATGAATGAGAAACAGATGGGAAAAAGTAGAACAAAGATTATGAATGCCTACACATAGCAGGAAAATAGTCAAGGCTATGATTTAATTCATACATGGCGTAGTTTGTAGATTTTACATTAATTGGCCTGTAATGTCAAGCTGGAATCCCCATGTTAAAAACAAGAATGCCTACATTTTTAATCTAACAACAAAACAATGTAAACAGCGAGAAAAGGGGATAAACATGATCTGAAGACCTCTTCCATTTCTATAACCATTTCCCTCAAGGGTAGTGAATAGTTAGAGAACAAAAAGAATGTGTAGGTGGGTCTACCCATAAGGGTGCTCTAAGGCCAAATAGGATTATTAGTTAACGTTAATATTCTCAATATAAGTACACTTACAGTGTACGAAGGTTTAGATTGTGATATAGGGGTTGCTCCGTCACAACGTGAAAATAGCCGCGATTCGTTCGTTACTTCCGCTTCCGCTACGCGAACAAGTAAGTTATCGTTTTACGATTTACGTGCTATCTAATATGTTTAGATTATCGCGTTAATGAAATGCAAATGCAAGTTAAGGGCAAGAAAGAAAAGTCCGGTAGACGTAACTGATCATGCTACTGCCTTCTTCCTAACGAAACGCTCTAAAGATTTTGGAAGCTGAGTTTCCTTTTCTTGGAGAATTCATTCATCTGTTGCTCCAGGAACGGCTTCTTAGCTTTCTCGACAGCTTCTTCTTTGCAATTTTACTCGGCTTGCTTCTACCTTTTGTTTTCTTCTTGATAGGCATACTTTTAGCTTCCTCAATAGCAGCTTCTTTATCCTCCTTTAATTTGTTGGCTGTTCCATCTTTCTTGTAGACCTCACTGTACCAATCTTTGTAGGAATATATACAGGTACGCTACCTGTGACATGCCAGATATTTAAATTTAGAAAAGAAATCTGTCAAATTTGTGATGGACATGGGAATGAAAGAATGGTGACTGGTGAGATGTGGAATATAATTGAAAGAACATGCACAAAATTGCTGATAAAAGTATTGAGCTTCACATTTGATAAGCTAATTGCGATGTATGTGATAATATACAATTAATGCATACCAATTGTTGTCTAATTCTTCAAGCTAAGATTACGACACCTTACCAACCATAACAATACATCTATATATAATCTTACGAGAACAAATCAAACAGCAATAAGTACCTGCCACTTCTTTAACGAGTTTCATGTTTTTCAAGCTCGATCTCAGAATGCACATTTCGAGAGAGTACATCGAAGGCCCGACATGGCCTACTTCGAGGCAGTGCCAAATCGATGACAGTAAAAAAAAAAGCGGAAAATTCCCAAGGACATGTGGTTAGGACGGATAGGATTTGTAAGAAATTGTACAACTCCGTACTGAACCGTTATACAATTGTACCAATAGTATTCTTTGTCGTAATTAGAAATGTATTATATTAGGTTTTCCCCTCCTATATAAAGGGACCCCAATCATTTTATAAAGACATACAATTCACTGCAATAGAACATTCTACTCTGCTTTTCTTGTTTAACGTGCTAAACATTATTTCTCAACTTTATTGTTCATAATCAACTGTTGTCGAACGACCTCGAGACTCTCGAGACTGTCGAACTCGAGGCCCCCAGTCCTTTAACAACATTGGTTTGGTTATCATTTCTTCTTATTTACTCTCAATATTTCCTGATTATTAACTAGTATTAGAATAAATGACATATTTTTAGAACAACAAATTATATTTAATTGTTAATACCATTTTCGAGGTAAACAAGTATTTATATAAGCAAAATCTTCCATAGGATTAACCTGGTAAGACGATATCATATTGTTTCCTAGAACTCAAAATGTAAAACTTCACGGGCAATTGCCTCTTGCTTTATTCTCCGTGTCTTCTCAATACCTTTATCATCAACCTCTAGATAGCCACCCTCACTTGGCATAAGCCACTGACAAAAGCAGAACAGTCAGAGATTCAAGCAAATCTTGATCACCGGCATAAAAGGGTATGCAATCGACAAAATCAACTTCAAGAGGTTAACAGAGACAACTTGATACATGCAATTTAACCTAGCCTTTCTGCAGCTGAGTTTAATAAGTGTTATCAAAGGCGAAAAGCGCAAAAAAACTCTAAGATCCGTTGGAGCTTTAAGCGCAAATAAAGCGTAAGTTTTAGTAAAAATAAGACACAATTGGAGAAAAAGTAAACATATGTATATATAGTCCAAGACTAATAATTACAAGTATGAATAACAAATATATGGATAAAGTAATTGGAAAAAGATTACGATAAAGTGAAATATCAATTGTTTAATATTGCCTTTTCATGATTACACTCGTTGGGAATAGTATGCCTTAGAGCCTTGATGTGACACTAAAGCGCTCACAAAGCTAGGCGAAGCGCTCAGTATGTTTTGAGCCACGCTTCAGGGCTTAAGCGCGCCTTTATCAACACTGAGTTTAATGGGGAAAATATACCGTAGATGCCTAGAAATTTAAGCTAAACTATCTAAACACAGGCTAGACACCTTCTCAGCCTTCGCAGCAGCTGTTGCAGATTTTCCATACAACTATTCTTTCACAGCAATGACAAGGTGGGTTGCTCTGATTGGTAAGCACCCTCCACTTCCAATTAAGAGATTGTGAGTTCGAGTCATCCCAAGAGCAAGGTGGAAAGTTCTTGGAGGGAAGGATGCCGAGAGTCTATTGGAAATAGCCTCTCTACCCTAGGGTAGGGGTAAGATTTGCGTACACACTACCCTCCCCAGACCCCACTTGTGGGATTATACTCGATTGTTGTTGTTGTTGTATTCTTTCACAGCAAGCTGACCCTTCAATTTTTTATCCTTCAATGCCTGCAGATTATTAAAAACAGTTCTTTAACATATGATTATCAAGGAAAAGAAAAACTAACCAGAATCTAAGTTAAGAGAAAAGCAAGTTTAGAAGTCTTAACAAACTTCAGTACCACTAAATTTGCTCCTTCACCTCTAAGGTATTTCTTTACTTTCATCTCCATCTCTTCAGAAATGACCTGCCAATCAAGATATCAAAAAGAATCACAAGGCAGTAGAGTAAGAAAAAGAAAGCAATTGGTCAAGTTCTAAATCTTTTTATTCATATTGATGTTTGGTACTTCTAATCAAGAAATATTGTGTCTAATAATCAATTTTAATCCTTTTGATTCTATGACTATTTGGTTCCAAACGCACGTAAAACACGCATTCCCCTTTTTTCTGGACAGAATAATACCCCTGTCGAGCCTTGGCGTAACTAGTAAAGTTGCTTCCATGTGACTAGGAAGTCACGGGTTCAAGCCGTGAAAATAGCCTCTTGCAGAAATGCAAGGTAAGGCTGCGTACAATAGACCCATTGTGGTTCTGTCATTCCCCGGACCCCGCGCATAGCGGGAGCTTTAGTGCACCGGGTTGCCCTTTTTTTAATAATACCCCTACCCAGCCTGCCACGCCCCACCCCACCTTCTCTTTTTACTAGTGTGTACGGTAAAAATCGAAGACGTCCGAGCCTGAATCTTCGAGGGGTATGTCTCGATTTCAAATCGGGATCGAAGTATATTCGAGCTCAGCGAATAGGACGGCTAAGATACCGAGGTCACACTAGATCGACACTGAAGTAATCGAATCACGAAATATCCGCGCTCAATCATCAATCCCGACGAGAATCTCGGAGCCGGTAGAGCTATTAACGGTTAACAATGCCAATCATGTATTTTACTTCCGTAATTAGAATCATTCTTTACTTAGGATTCCTCTACTATATAAAGAGGAACCCTATTCACGTGTGGCCATCTATCATTATCATCACTGTTATTACCACATTCAAACTCCCATTTACATTACTGAATACAAACACCTCTTTTTATTTACTGTTAACTCGTGATATCCAAGTTGTTCATAATATTACTGTTGTTCTTACTGTTATCGATAACTGTTCTTGGGTCCAATCTAGATCGAGGTCATTAACTCGCAGTTGCACGGGTTGGTCCATACAAATCGCTTGATTCATTTATGTACTTAGTCTTTTACCAATTGGCACTGAATTAACTCGTGTATCCTTACCACATTACAAATTTAATTGTTACTCGTATTTCGAGGTAAACAGTTTGGCGTCCACCGTGGGGCTAAGGATAATAGTGATATTTCAGTGTTGATTCTGGTATAACACACTATTTTACGCTTGTTTCTTGTCAAGAATTTTGTTTTGAGGATAAATCATGTCAAACTCACAAAACACTACTACACATGGTGACAACGGCCTGGGACTCCACGGGGAGAACGAGAATATTGTCGCTCCACGAGTCGAGGCCCCACAAGCTGGTCTCGGGGGAGCGCCACACGCTAACCCGGTCAACATCGGTTCACACATTGCTTTGAACGCAGATTTAGGCGGGGACCCCGATGGAAGCGTACGCAGAGAAGGTCGGACCGATGGTCGAGGTACCCAAGGCAGATAAGACGAAGGTGTTAGTCTCCAAGTCATATTTGAAATGTTGCAAGCCCTACAGAACGATATTGCCCGATTGCAAAATCAGCACCAGACTCCAAATAAGGTCTAGCAAGAGGTTACTCGTCGTACCGAGCCAGAGCCAGAAAGATCAGGTGACAATACTTCGAAGACCGATCCAGCCATAATGAGAATGCTCGAGGAGCTTACTAAGAGGATAGAGTCGGGGGAGAAGAAGGTTGAAGCCAATGATAAGAAGGTAGAAACCTATAACTCCCGAGTTGACCAGATCCCGGGGGCGCCACCGATTTTAAAGGGAATGGACTCCAAGAAATTTTTACAAAAACCATTTCCTCCAAGTGCGGCCACAAAGCCCATACCGAAGAAATTCAAGATGCCCGATATAGCAAAATACAACGGGACCTCGGACCCCAATGAGCACGTCACCTCTTATACATGCGCTATTAAAGGAAATGATTTAGAAGATGGTGAAATCGAGTCAGTCCTGTTGACGAAATTCTAGGAGACCCTATCCAAAGGGTCCATGATTTGGTATCACAACTTGCCTCCGAACTCTATCGATTCTTTTGCCATGTTGGCAGACTCGTTTGTAAAAGCACACGCAGGAGCTATAAAAGTTGCAACAAGAAAATCATACATCTTCAATGTAGAATAAAGAGAAAACGAGATGCTACGAGAATTTGTATCTCGATCCAAATGGAACGTATGGAGTTGCCACCGGTTACCGACGACTGGACTGTTCAAGCTTTCACATAGGGACTGAACGAGAGGAGCTCGGTCGCATTACGCCAACTGAAAGAAAATTTGATAGAATACCTGACTGTGACTTGGGCAGATGTTCACAACTGGTACCAATCAAAGATTAGAGTTGAGGACGACCAACTGGGAGCCCCCTCAAACTCAGTACACCCGAGTCGGTCGACAAGTAAGAATCAAAGGGATTTTTACAAAGAATCGATATCAGTCGTACGCCGCAGATAGAAGAAACAACCATACGGGATGCAATTCCACCCGTAATGATCGAAGGGGTGATGAGGAAATCATGAGCAAGACTGGATTCGACAAGTATGCGGATCCCACCGAAGAATCTCGATTATTAGAGTATAACTTCAGCGTCAATTCCTCGGGTATGGTATCATCCATTGGAATGATTAAAGACACTAGGTAGCCAAGACCGATACAAACTGATCCTTCTAAGAGAAATCCTAACTTAATGTGCAAGTACCATGGAACACAGGACCGAAGACTACAAATAATTAAGAGAAGAAGTAGCTCGGTTATTCAACGAGGGTCATCTTAGAGAATTCCTCAGTGAAAGAACCAAGAACCACTTCAGGGAGAGAGATGCCAACAAAAAGAATGAGGAAGAAAAACCTCAGCACGTTATCCATATGATTGTTGGTGGAGTCGACATCCCGCAGGGACCTATTTCAAACGCACCAAAGTGTCGATTACAAGGGAGAAATGGACTCGAGATTACATGTCCGAAGGCACCCTTACATTCAACGACGAGGAGGCATAAGGCCTTTCCCAACCGCACAATGATGCCCTGGTAATCTCTATTTTCTAAATAAAGTTCAAGTTAAACGTGTTCTTGTGAATCCAGGTAGCTCGACTAACATAATCAGGTCGAGGGTCGTAGAACAGCTTGACCTAATCGATCAAATTGTGCCCGCATCTCGGGTCTTAAACGTCTTCAACATGGATAGCGAAACAACAAAGGGAGAAATAATCCTACCAGTAAACATAGTCGGGACCGTCCAGGACATGAAGTTTCACGTCATCGAAGGTGACATGAGGTATAACGCACTGCTCGGGAGGCCGTGGATCCATAACATGAGGGCGGTACCATCGACCCTTCACCAAATGATGAAGTTCCCAACAGAGGATAGGGGGGAAACAATTTACGGAGAGCAGCCCGCTGCGAAGGATATGTTTGCAGTCGATGAGGTGACACCGATACCAGTAGCCTCGGCCTCAGAACAATCGAGCGCCAAAGATAAGCAAGCAGATCAATAGCAATCACTGCCCCTAGCCTCGACTGAAGCAGATAAACAGATCGAAGATGATGAAGAGTATTTTCTCACTCCTCGAACCTTCGTCGTTCCCGAAGAACCGGATGCAACTAAGTCAACGGTCGAAGAGCTGGAACAGGTGATACTCATCGAGTATGTACCCGAACGTAAGGTATACCTGGGAACGGGGTTAACCCCCGAACTCAGGAAAAAACTCATTCAATTTCTTATTGATAACATGGACTGCTTTGCGTGGTCCCATTTAGATATGACAGGAATCCCGCCCGAGATTACAACTCATCAATTGAGCTTGGATCCCAAGTTCATGCCGATAAAGTAGAAGAGAAGGCCTCAGTCCGAGGTGAAGCACACCTTCATAAAAGAAGAGGTATATAAACTCCTTAAAATAGGGTCCATTCGGGAATTTAAATATCCCCAGTGGTTAGCCAACGTACTCGTAGTCCCCAAAAAAGGGAACAAGCTTAGAATGTGCGTAGATTATAAGGATCTAAATAAAGCATGTCCAAAAGATTCTTTCCCTTTTCCTAACATCGATCGAATGATCGACACCATGATTGGCCACGAGATACTTACTTTTCTCGACGCGGTACAACCAAATTCATATGGACCCAGAAGGCCAGGAAAAAACTTCTTTCATCACTAAATATGGGACCTACTGTTATAACGTAATGCCCTTTGGGCTAAAAAACGAGGGGGCTACATATCAACGCCTAGTTAACAAGATGTTCGAAGAACAGATAGGGAAATCAATGGAACATTGATGACATGTTAGTTAAGTCTCTGTGCGCAGAGGACAATTTAAATCACTTACAGGAAACCTTCGAGATCTTGAGGAAGTACAACATGAAACTCAACCCCGAGACGTGTGCCTTTGGGGGTCGGATTGGGAAAATTCCTCGGCTTTGTGGTATCAAATCGGGGGATCGAGATCAACCTTGACAAAATCAAAGCCATCGAGCACATCACCATCGTGGACAGTGTAAAGGTCATTCAAAGGCTAACCGGATGATAGCTGCCCTGGGCCGATTCATTTTGAGGTCATCGTATCGGAGTCACAAATTGTTCTCCTTGCTCAAAAAGAAAAACGACTTTACGTGGACTCCGAAATGTCAGCAAGCATTGGAGGAGCTGAAACGGTATCTATCAAGCCTAACTTTGCTCCACACCCCAAAGGCAGATGAGAAGCTATATTTATATTTGGCGGTGTCCGAGATAGCGGTAAGTGGAGTGCTAGTCCAAGAAAAACAAGGTACACAGTTCCAAGTTTACTACGTAAGTCGAACTTTAGGAGATGCTTAAACCAGATACCCGCACCTAGAAAAATTTGCACTTGCGCTAATAAGTGCATCTAGAAAACTAAAGCCATATTTTAAATGTCATCCTATATGCATCATTACCATATATCCCCTTCGAAATATATTGGATAAGGCCGAATTATCAGGCCGACTGGCCAAATGGGCTGTCAAACTTGGCGGGTACGATATTGAGTATCAGCCCCGAACACCCATCAAGTCTCAAATCTTAGAAGACTCTGTGGCAAACGTTTCGTCAATCCTCGTACTTGAAGTATAAAAGGAACTACTACAAAAATCAGGAACCTCCTTGGGGGTATGGACCCTCTTTACGGACGGGGCCTCAAACTTGAAAGGGTCCGGGCTTGGTATTGTTTTGAAATCGCCTACGGGCAACATTGTTAGACAATCGATTATAACTGTTAAGTTGACCAACAACAAGGCCGAGTATGAGGCTATGATTGCAGGTCTTGAATTAGCAAAGAACATGGGAGTGGAGGTCTTTGAAGCTAAGTGTGACTCCCTACGAGATACGAGAAGATATGATGCAAAGATATTTAGACAAGTTGCAGATCAATTTACACCGCTTCAAAGAATGGACTCTGCATCATGTGCCTCTAGAACAGAATACCGAGGCCGATTCACTTGCCAACTTGGGATCATCAGTCGACGAAGATGAAATCAACTCAGGGATCGTCGTCCAGCTCTCGAGGCCCGTAATTGATGAAGGGCACGCTGAGATAAATTCTACAAGCTTAACCTGGGATTGGAGAAACAAGTATATCGAATACTTGAAAAACGGGAAGCTACCCTCGTACCCCAAGGAATCAAGGACCTTACGAACTAAGGCATCTCGGTTCGCATTGGACGATGATGGAACATTATATAGAAAGGCATTCGATGGTCCACTGGTCGTATGTCTGGGGATGGTGGGGCTAGGAGATACCGATTATGTGTTACGAGAAATCCATGAAGGCACATGTGGAAACCATTCTGGCGCCGAGTCACTAGTTCAAAAGGTCATCATAGCAGGATACTATTGGGATGGCATGGAGAAGGACGCTAAGGAGTTCGTTCGAAAATGTGATAAATGCCATAGGTTCGCACCAATGATTCATCAGCTTGGTGAACAACTTCACTTGGTCATATCCCCGTGGACATTCATGAAATGGGGATGGACATCGTCGGACCTTTACCATAGGCCCCAGGTAAAGCTAGATTCATACTGTTTATGACTGATTATTTCTCTAAATGGGTTGAAGCGCAGGCTTTCGAAAAGGTTAGGGAAAAAGAAGTTATCGACTTCATATGGGATCACATTGCATGTCGATTCGGTATACCTGCTGAGATAGTGCGCGATAATGGCAAATAGTTCGTCGGAAGTAAAGTGAAAATTCCTCGAAGATCACAAAATAAAGAGGATACTATCGACGCCATATCACCCTAGTGGAAACGAACAGGCCAAGTCAACAAATAAAACTATCATTCAAAACTTGAAGGAAAGGCTGAACGAAGCCAAAGTAAAGTGGAGAGAAAAGTTGCCCGAGGTTCTATGGGCATATAGAGTGACATCGAAATCCAGCACCGGGGCAACCCCATTTTCTTTGGTCTACGGCTCTGAAGTCTTAATACCCGTCGAAATTGGAGAACCCATCGCCAGATTCCAACACGCAACAGAAGAATTGAACCGCGAGGCAATGAATACTAGCCTCAAATTATTATATGAAAGACGAGAAGCGGCGCTCGTTCGAATGGCTTCTCAAAAACAACGAATCGAGAGGTACTACAACAGAAGAACCAATCTTTGACATTTCAAAGTCAAGAACTTGGTCTTAAGGAAAATCACAATCGATACTCGAGACCCTAACGAAGGAAAACTCGGTCCTAACGGGGAAGGACCCTATCAGATTCTCGACATAGTCGGTAAAGGTTCATACAAGCTTGGAACAATGGACGATGAGCCAGTGTCAAATAATTGGAGTGTATCACTTCTCAAGCGATATTATTGTTAAAGTATGGATCTCTCCCTTTTCGTTTGCTTAAATACGTAAACTAACTTATTGCATGTACTCAGCCCGAGGAATCGAGACCTCAGGTTTTAAAGTACGTGTTGCACTCTTTTTCCCTTAGACCGGTTTTTATCCCAAATGGGTTTTTTCGACGAGGTTCTTAACGAGGCAATAACTATGTGCTACCTGGGGATAATTCAACAGTATCCAAGGCTTCTTTGCAATCAACTTCGAATACTGGGGGCATCACCCTGGATGTTGTACAAATGGGTCTCGATAGGAAAAAATCTTGTAATGGGCCAAACGGTCGAATGAACCGTGTCCATGTTGAATAGTCGAGCCCCGATAACGAAACATGTATGCATGTATGAATAATACAAAGAAGTTCTCTTTTTTTCCAAACATCTCGTGTTTGAAGTAATATTTCTATTATAAAAGTCGTGTACTTATGATCTATTATGCAAAACTAACACTCATGAAGAACGGCCCAAGGGCCGAACGCAAACATGCCTCGAACACTCGGGGACTGCTTACTCGAGCTATTGAAAGTTCGAAATTATAAGACCTCAAAGAGGCACCCCCGATATACAGGCCGAGGCCACCATACTCGGGGACTAACATTTTCGAACACGTTCGGAATGTTGTCGAGAAAAAAGTCCAAGTGACATACCCGAAGGCTACGACCACATTAAAGACTACAGTCATATAAAAAGGCTACGACCTAAATTATGCGGCTCAGAGACGTACGACTTCCACCATAAATTAGAGGCCTTCAAATATTCTGAAAAATAGATTAAATAAGGCTACCCTCGGCAAAGCAAATAAGGGATTCGATAAAATCAGCCCCCAAATAAATCAAAGGCTTCGATAACATCAACCTTCGAGATGTCAAATCATCTCGACATAAACAGGTTAAGAAAACTTGGGTTCTAATAGTCGAACCCTTGGAAAACCCAACGGGTATAAAAATATATGCTAAGGCATAAAAACTTTTCACTAAGTCTTTTACCCGAAGAGGGAAAAATTATAGCCAATTTTAGAGGCCAAACTGGCCCAACTTTAAAGAGCCTAAGGGCCGATATAAAAAAGCATAAGGGCCGATCCCATAAGCTGAAAGACCGATTCAATTAAAGAACCGAGATTACGATCTCATTCGGTTCAAACCTAAGGGTCTGTTTCTTACGAGCTTAAACAAACAATTCGAGCTCGAGAACTTAACAATCGATGATACGACCTTAGGGCTTACCCTATCCTATAAAATTATTCGAGCTTGGCTAATGGAGGCAACTCGTGTATTAGTTCAAAACATGTTGTCCCCGAGAAAAACTCCCAAATAAGCTTCGGAGTCGAGGACTTGCCCCGGAAAAATAAAAAGCCTAAGGGTTTATTTTGATCGCGAGTTAAGCTAAAAGAATATTTCAGTTGAGACAATTAAAACATACAAAGACACAGAGTGTGATGACCCAAAAGATTATCTTATGAATTAAGCCACTACTCTGGGCTTATTAGCCTTTAAAAGACTAATTTTAATTACCTCAATTTGCGTGCGTAGTCCAGGCGTGAAACCGAAAAGTTTTTATGTGAAAATATGAGAAACAATAATTTTGGAATTTAAAATTTGGTTTTAGTTGGCTTTGGTCAACACTTTGAGTAAACGGACACGAATCTGTGTTCGAACGATCCCGGGAGGTCCGCAGTAAAATATGGGACTTAGGCGTATTCCCAGAATTAAATTCCGAGGTCCCTAGCCTTAGAAATCAATTTTTGAAAGAAATTGTTTTGTTGGATTATTAAGGAAATAAAGAAATGAATTAATATTTGAACTCGTTGATATCGGGCACGTATTTTGGTTCCGGAGCGCGGTACAAGTTTGTTATAATATTTAAGTTCTATCAGTGAAATTTGGTGAGAATCGGAGTTGATTTGACGTGATTCAGACATCCGGTTGAGAAATAGTGAAATTTAAGTGTTCTTGAAGAAAATCATGAGTTTGAGGTTAAATTCGTAGTTTTTAATGCTATTTTGATGATTCGATCTCACGAGCAAGTCTGTATGATATTTTTAGACTTGCGTGCATGTTTGGTTTGGAGCCCCGAGGGCTCGGGGTGAGTTTTGGGTAGGCTACAAAGCGATTTAGACTTAAGATAACTCAGTTGTGCATCTGGTGTTTTGCACAGGCTTCTGATCTCGAAAATGCGAGATCAGATTTCGCAAATGCGAAGGCTGCAGGCCTGGGAAATGCGACAATTTTGTCGCAAATGCGAAGAAGACCTGGGAAGGCCATCCTCGCAAATGCGAAACTTTGGTCGAAATTGTGAAGGCCCCCAGGAGTCGCAAATGTGACATATGTGTCGCAAATGCGAAGGCAACATAATTTCAAAGGGTTCGCAATTGAGAACCCTTGATCGCAATTTCGATAATTGCACCATGTTAAGTGAGATTTTAGATGGGATTTTCACCCATTTTTCAATTCTCTCAAACCCTAAACCTCCATAGGCGATTTTTCAAAGACCCAAACTTATCCAAATCATTGGTAAGTGATCTCTAACTAATATCTTTCAATCCTTAACAATGTTTTACAAGATTTCAACCTAGAATCTTGAGTTTTCATGGTGGAATTGGGGGATTTTCGGGAGAACTTAGGAAAACCATAATTTTGCATTAAGTTGATTCCTTTAGCAATAATTGATGATATTAAACTAATTATGATTAGATACGAGTGTGTTGGAGGCAAATTCTAAAGGAAAAGTTGTGCTTGAGCAGTTTATTGCTTGTGAAATTGAGGTAAGTATTTGATTTAACCTTGACTTGAGGGAATAGGAATGCCCAACTTAAATGTTAATGTGAGATTGCATGTGCGTGGTGTATAGGTGAGGTGACGAGTATCTATGCACCACCAAATTATCTGTTTAGCATGATCCCTTCCCCGTTTCCAATTCATTATATTCCTATATTGATTGTTTTCATGGTTTTTATGCCTTTATGTCTACTTGTTTTCGTCAACTTGTTGTTAAATATTATTTCAAGTATTTTAGAAGGGCTAGTTGTTCCCTTGGCTTCATTGTGGTACATAAAAGGTTGAGATGGTTGACAATGTTTTACGATACATTCTGGTTGGTTTCATTGTGAAATGATAATTGATGAAGTTTATGAATAGTACAACTTTTTGTTTACAATTGTTGAGACAAAACTATTGTGAAAGGCTTTGACCTAAACTGTGAGATCTTTTTCATAAATAAAGATATGTGAGTGTCTGGTGGGAGCGGGCTGCACGCCGCAACAAGGAGTGATAGGGGTGGACAGATGGGATCGGGTTGCACGCCGCAACAGGAGAAATAAGGGTGATATATATAGGGAGGAGCAATAAGGGTGGACAGGTGGGAGCGTGTTGCGCGCTGCAACAAGGAGAAATAAGGGAGTATATTCATGTTTTACTGATTTTAAACATAAAGACTGGAAAACTCACTGTTTTATTCTATTGTTCCCATACTCTGCTTTTACCGTTATTTAATTTTGAACTTGGGAATTTTTGTGAGGATTGGTTATAGCTGAGATTTGGAAAAGTTAACCGAGTTGTTTTATTAATTGTTGCAAGTTATTGTTTAATTTGTTATTATTCCCTTCTTGATTTATTACACATTGTATCCAGGTTATGTTATTAATGCCCCACCGTAGCCTCGTCACTACTTCGTCGAGGTTAGGCTCGGCACTTACCAGTACATGGGGTCGGTTGTACTGATACTGCACTCTGCACTTCTTGTGCAGATCCAGGTACTGACCAGAGCTAAGTTGAAGTACTAGTTGATACCATTCGCACGGAGACACGAGGTAGATTTGCTTGCGTCCGCATATTCCTGGAGTCTTCTCTATATTATTAGCTACTGTTTTATTTCATTCAAAACAGTCATATATATATTTCTTTCAGCCCATTTACTTGTAGTATTCTTTAGTAGTTCATGAATTGTGACTCCAGGCCCTGGGTAGTTAAATATTAGCATTAGTTTCGTGGTTTTGTTTCATCTTATCGAATATTATTCCCGATTGCATTTATTGGAAAGTATTAGATTTTCTTTTTATTTTAAATTGTTCTATTATGTTTAAGTAACTTTTAAAAGAAAAGGTTAGTTAAGTTCTAACATTGGCTTGCCTATCAAGTATGGTGTTAGGCGCCATCACGATCCCGAGGGTTGGGAATTTGGGTCGTGACAAGTTGGTATCAGAGCCCAAGGTTGCCTAGGTCTCACAATTCACGAACAAACTTAGTAGAGTCTGAAGGATCGATACGGAGATGTCCGTACTTATCTCTCAGAGGTTATGAAGTTAGGAACAAACTCAATTTTTATTTCTACTCTATCGTGCGATTCTTGTTATCTCAAATACTGATTGGACTCTTCTATTCTCTCGCAGATGGGGAGAACATGTGCTTCCTCTTCCGCTGACCAACAATCAGGTCCTCCAGCAGCAGTAGCTCCTACAGGGGCAGAGGCCTAGGCCACGCCAGAGCTCGAGGCAGGGGCATGACTCAACCCATTGCTTAGACAACAGCCCCAACTGCGGAGCCCCATATAGAGATTAATGAGGGGGTTCCAGCTCAGGTCCTAGAGGGGTTTATTGCTACCCCGGTGCTTTAGGATGATTTGGTCCGATTAGTGGGCCTTATGGAGAGCGTATCCCAGACTGGCACACTCCTCGTGGCAGCAGCCGGATCTCAGGCTGGAGGAGGAGTCCAGACTCCTGCTACCCACACTCCTGATCAGACTACTCCTCAGATTCAGATCCCAGAATCCAATCCAGTTGGGGTAATTCAGCCAGTTGCTTCAGCACCGCTTGTTGATGGGACATTTATGTCCACCGATGCTTTGTGGAGATTGGACAAGTTCATCAAGCTTTTCCCTGTTCATTTCAGTGGTGCTACTTCAGAGGATCCTCAGGAATATCTTGATAGCTGTCATGAGGTTCTTCAGAACATGGGTATTTTGGAGACCAATGGGGTCGACTTCGCCGCTTTTCAAATGACTGGTTCTGCCAAGAAATGGTGGAGGGATTATTTGTTGACTAGACCAGCTGGGTCACCTGCTTTGACTTGGGATCAGTTTTCACTCTCTTTTTGGAGAAATTTTTGCCTATCACCACTAGAGAGGAGAATCTCCATTTGTTTGAGCGACTTCAGCAGGGCAGCATGACTGTCACACAAGTATGAGAATCGCTTTGTGAGAGGGTCAGATGATTTATTGAGGGCCTTGCTCAGCCCATCAGGTTGCAGATGGCCAAGGAGACACGTATTGAGATTTCCTTTCAGGATGCGGCCAATGTGGCCCGGAGAGTTGAGATGGTTCTCGGGATGGGGGGTCAGGGATCTAACAAGAGGCCTTACCATTCCGGTGGATTCAGCGGTGCCTCGTTTGGAGGCGGGGTTACTTTTAGCAGAGTCCATTCTTCTAGGCCATACCATTCAGCACTTCAGGCTTCACATGGTACCTCAGGTGGTCGTGGTTCTTATATGCCTCCTTCTACTCAGCCAGTCTACAGCGCACCATCAGCTCCTATCAGAGCACCTCCTCTGCAGAGTTATTATCGTGGTCAGCCGGCTCGTCAGGGTCAGTGTCTATGTCAGGAGGGATGCTTTGAATGTGGTGAATATGGGCATGTTCGGAGATCTTGTTCGAGATTTTTAGGTAATCAGCATCAGTACTAGGGTTCTCGTGCCATAGTTCCTGCTCCAGCTGCAGCACCACCTGCCCAGCCATCCAAGGTAGGGGTTAAGTAGCTAGAGGTAGGGGTCAAGTTGTTAGAGGTGGAGGTCAGGCCGCTAGAGGTGGAGGCCAGCCCGCTAGAGGTGGAGGTCCGCCTATTAGAGGTCCTCCCAGAGACATAGTTCAGGGTGGTGGAGCCCAGCCCCGACTGTATGCATTTCCAGCTAGACCTGAGGCGGAGTCCTCCGATTCTGTTATTACAGGTACCATTTCCGTTTGCAATAAAAATGCCTCAGTTTTGTTTGATCCGGGGTCTACTTTTTCTTATGTGTCATCATATTTTGCCTCGAATTTGGTTGGGCCCCGTGATTCCTTGAGTGTCCCTATTTATGTGTCTACGCTGGTGGGGGATGCTATTGTGGTAGATCGTGTGTATCGTTCGTATGTAGTAGTTTTTGAGGGTCTTGAAACTAGTGTAGACCTTTTGTTTCTTGATATGGTCGATTTTGATGTCATATTGGGCATGGATTGGTTTTCACCTTATTTTACCATCATGGACTGTCACGCCAAGACAGTTACATTAGGTTTGCCGGGATTGCCTCGATTGGAGTGGAAAGGGACTCTTGGTCATTCTCCCAGCAGAGTGATTTCTTATGCCAAGGCTCGTCGCATGGTTGAGAAGGGGTGTTTGGCGTATTTGGCTCATAGCCGTGATTCTAATGCTGAGGTTTCTTCTGTAGATTTAGTGCTTATTGTTTGTGAGTTTCCCGAGGTGTTTCCTGCAGACCTTCTTGGGATGCCACCCGACATGGATATCGATTTTTGCATTGATGAGGCTCCAGGCACTCAACCCATTTATATTCCTCCATACCGGATGGCCCCACCAGAATTGAAAGAATTAAAAGAACAGTTGCAAGACTTTGCTTGGTAAGGGATTCGTTAGACCCCATCTCCACCAACATCAACCCTCTAGGAATCCATCCATCACCATGGAGCAGGCAGCAAAGGATGGAATCCCAAGCACCTGTAACCCTAAGCATGAACTCACCTCTCTTCCACAACCCCATGCACCAAAACCAAATGGCTCCCTCCCAACCAACCCAAGCACCAACACAGACACAACCCAGAGCAACACACAATCAAGTGAGGAGACCAAACCCTATCCGTGCGAACACCAGCTTAACAACAATGGAAACAACTGCTACAATCAACGCACACTCCCCAGCAACAACACTGACGGACGAGGGGGAAGAAGGGGAAGGATCATCGACAATAAGACGAGTGGAGTACGGTATGATAAGGGAACAAAAGACACTAGTTTTCACGAAAAGAAGAGAAAAAAGATACATCTTGCGCTGCCCACAAGACTTAAAGAAATTCTCGATCAATATTCGACTATTCCTAAGCCCCCCAGCAATGTACAAGTACGAGATAGTAATGGTTCCAACACTGTATACTCACCACTGGTCGAACTAAGACAACAATGCATGGGCAACACCTTCGCGAGCAAGCCCAAGGCGGGAACAAGTGGAGATACACCAACCCATTAATAGGTCAATGACAGTCATCATCTGGAACTGCAGGGGAGTGGGAAACGTTTAATTCAGAAGGATTTTTAGATCTATGTTAAACTACAACAAGCCATTTCTGGTAACACTACTCGAAACCAAACTGGTAGACCACCAGGCCATCATGGAAGATTTTGGCTTCACAAAATTGGCCTAAGTAGCAGCACAAGGAAGCTCTGGAGGAATGGCAATGATGTGGAATGAATCAGAGGTGAAGGTGGACCAAATCGCGAGCACAGACCAGGAAATACATGCCCTGGTTAAGGTAAGAGACTCTCCTCATCAATGGCTCCTCACAGTAGTTTACGCTAGTTGCTTCTTAGAAGAAAAGAACATTCTATGGGAAAACTTAAAAACAGTAGCTAATTCATTTAAAGGCCTTTGGTTAGTCACTGGATATTTTAACGAAGTAACGGGTGCTAACAAAAAGTTTGGGGGACTACCTATTAATAATAACAGGATCTCAAAATTTATAAATTGTACTGACCAATGTGGCCTCCTTGATCTAGGGTTTAAGGATCAACGTACACTTGGACGAATAAAAGGAAAAAAACTAAAACTATAATAATGGAAAGGCTGGACAAGTTCATGGCCAATTCAAACTTGATAAACATATTCCCCGAAGCCCATGTTACACACCTAACAAGGTTATACTCAGATCACTGCCCCATTAAGCTAGACCTTAGAAAAAACGTGATCCGCGACAATAGAATATTTAGACTTGAATCAATGTGGCTATCCCACCCTACCTTCAGGCACCTAGTCTAGAACACCTGGAATAACCAACCTAACCTACTAACGGCAATTGAAAATTTTACAAAGGACGTTATAAGCTGGAACAAAGATACCTTTGGGAATATTTTCCATAAGAAAAAATATCATCTTGGCAAGACTCAAAGGTATCCAAAACTCCCCTAAATATACCACTAGCCAGTTCCTAATAGACCTTAAAAACTCCCTAATGGAAGACCTAAAGGGGTTATTAAAACTAGAAGAAGAGTTTTGGAAACTCAAATCAAGAATCCAGTGGCTAAACGAAGGAGACGCCAACACAAATACTTTCCATATAACCACCATGCAACGTAGGCGTAAAAATAGAATCCTTAGTCTGAGAGACGATGTTGGAAACTGGTACTACGAGAAAAATGAAATCACCCTTTTGATCACCAATTTCTTCACCAAACTCTTCACCACCAGCCACGAATTATCACTTTTAACAAACGCCCCAATGTCCTACAATGCTACCTTATATAGTGAGGACCAGAGGAACCTGAGTATAGAAACCACAACCCTTGAAATCAAACAAGCTCTATTCTCCTTCAAACCGTACAAAGCACCGGGACCTGATGGCTTTCATCCCTTCTTTTACCAAAAATTCTGGGACGAAACAAAAAACACTTTAATTGACTTTGGAAAAACACCTTTAGGAATAAAAAATGGCAGAAGAAATGAACAAGACCTACATCTGCTTAATCCCTAAATGTTAAAATGCAGAGACTATAAATCAATTCAGACCCATCAGCCTCTGTAACACCACTTACAAGACTGTCACAAAAATAATTGTCAATAGAATCACACCGCTACTCTCAAAACTCATCCACCCCACACAAACAAGTTTCTTAAAAGGGAGAAGAGCATCAGACAATGTTGTGATTGTCAGTGAAACAATGAATTACTTTAAAAGAACTAAAGGAAAAAAAAGGGAAAATGATGATCAAAATAGACCTTGAAAAAGCATTCGATAAAATAGAATGGTCCTTCGTAAGATTCTCTCTGACATCTTTAAATTTTCCCACTGACCTCACAGACCTAATAATGTCATGCATATCCTCCACATCCACATCCATCTTGATCAATGGATCCAGTACGGATTTCTTTAGACCCACTAGGGGAATCAGACAGGGAGACCCCCTATCCCCCTACATCTTCATCATATGCATGAAAATGCTCTCGAGGCTCATTCAACACGAAATCGACTGTTGTAACTGGACCCCCATTAAAATATCCAACAAGGGGCCCAAGTTATCACATCTTTTCTTCGCAGACGATCTAATTTTACTAGCAGAGGCCAACCATAAAAGCTATAACTCAATAATAGATACACTCAATAAGTTCTGCACCTTTTCGGGCCAAACCATTAACTTCCAAAAATCCAAAATTATCTTCTCTCACAACACCAACCCAAGGATTAGAGATAACATTAGCCAGTGCTTATCCATGAGACCTTCTAATGAAGTGGAAAAATATCTGGGGTTCCCAATTATGAACTCAAACCCCTCCAAAGAAGACTTCCAGTTCATCATTGACCGCTTAACAATAGACTAAGAGGCTGGAAAATAAATCACCTAAATATAGCGGGCAAAGCTACCCTAATAAAAGTCACCCTAGCAACCACTCTGAATCACATCATGCAAGTCTTTAGTCTCCCAAAAGCTACACTCAAAAAAATTGACATCCAACGAAACTTTCTATGGGGGAGCACTTCGGAAAAAAGAAAATTTCACCTAATAAACTGAAACACTGTGACCAGAGGAAAAAAAGAAGGAGGCCTGGGCCTCTACAAATTAAAATGGAAAAACAACTCCTTTAAAGCGGCATTAGCATGGAGATACATAAATGAAAAAGAATCTCTATGGGTACAAGTTCTACAAAGTAAGTATAGCAATAATACACCCTCAAACAAATGGAGCTCTAAGAAAAAAAAGGGTTCTCATATCTGGAATAACATAAGCATAGGAGGGGAAATCTGTAAAAAAAGAAATCCAATGGGAGGTGGGGAATGGCGCATCTATTAGCCTCTGGGAAGACGCTTGGATTAATAGCGAAGGTACCCTTAGATCTCTCATCCGGGGTCCACTCACAACCAACGACCAAAAACTCACTCTCTCACACATAATGGAAGAGGGCATCTTCAACCTTAACAACCTATCCTTAGAGCTACCCGATAACATCCGCAAGAAAATCCTTAGTACTTACGTAAAACAAATTGAGCCAGCCATCGATAAGTTCACATGGTTTAAGTTTTCTAACGGCTTATTCACCACCAAAGCAGCCTATAATATCATTGTAAACCAATCCTACATAGAAGAAGAGCAACTAGACTACTCCTGGATATGAAAATTAAACACACTCCACAAAATCAAATTCTTCCTATGGACGATAGTTCATAACAAACTACCAACGTCAAATATGCTAGCCAATAGGAAAATCATTGACTCTGGTATATGCAAAGTTTGTGGAACTGAAGAGGAGAATATGGTGCACATGTTCTTCAACTGCCAATACTCAAAACACATATGGGGCCAACTAGGCAACTCATATAAATAAACAAATCAAACCCATAACAACCTAACCATACACAACTGGACAAAACTCCACTGTCTCTCAAATGCTAAATTCAATGGACTCCTAAGCATAGCAGACATACTGCCATTCACCCTATGGCACATTTGGATCCAGAGAAACAACCATATCTTCAACAACAAAAGAAACCCCCTATCACTACAACACATAATAAACATCACATCAGAATTCAAACTTCTAACGAATTCAAAGGTATTACCTATCCCAAAGACAACTACATACATCAAATGGAAGCCACCAGGGGAAAACATCTACAAACACGGATGGCTCAAGCTTGGGTAACCCAGGAAAGGGGGGCATAGGGGGGGTTTTCCGGAATAGCGAGGGAAACTGGATCCTGGGATTCAATATGTCCATCCCACATGCAACAAACATAATATGGAAGGACTAGCTCTTATGCATGGCCTAAGGATAGCTATACAAAACAATATCCTACCACTTGAAATCGAAACGGACTGCAGTGTCTTAATTAGCATGCTCACTAACAACAATTGTCTATACCAAAATCTTATTAATGATTGAAGATGGATGCTAACTAGAGCAGGGGAGCCCAAGGTGTCCCACGTCTTCAGAGAAGCTAACGGAGTTGCTGATCTCTTGGCCAAGAACGGGAGCACCTCAAATATTTTTGGAAGTCCTATGTTGTATTGCACCCCGCCCCCATTTGTTATTTCTGCTTTTGAACTGGACAAAAAAGGCATCATGCGTCCTAGAATAGTCCCATCTTGTAATAACTCTTGTAAGAACTCTTGAATTTATGTTTATGAATATCTACATTACCAACAAAAAAAAAAGTGTGTGGAATGCAAGCAAAAATACAACATTACACATCAACCCGCTTAAATAAGAAACCAGCTATTAATCAGTCACATTTACACAAAAATAACATTTTTCTTGTGAAAAATTAATTTAAAAAGTTACCTCATCAGTAACAGTCTTACTTTTTGTTGGAGTTATTTTCTCCATCTTTACCACCATTTTGTAGCTTGAAAGTTTTCTCCAAAGCTTTATAAATACTAATAAATATCTAAAGACCAATAAAGGAAAAATAAATTAGGTGAAGAAACTAGGAAGTTTACGGTGGTGCTCCGTTGTCGAAGGTTCGCCGAAAATTGGGTTTAGTGTTTTAGGTTTTGAGGTATAAGGGCATTTTCAATGGTGCACTATTTTTTACACCAAATCTAAATTTGGTGTAAAATTTAGTATTTTTTTGCTCCAATGGAACACCAAATCTTGCATCATTTTAGTGTGTGAACACCAAATTTAATTTATTATTATTTTATTCATCTTTTTATTTTTTTGACTTTTAATTTATCATATATTGTGTATATAATTAATTTTTATATTAAGATTTTTATAATTTTAATTTTATATCCTATTTTTTTATATATTAATTTTTGTATATATTATATTATATAAAATTATAAGTTAATTTTATTATTATTATAATTTTATAAAAAGAAAATAACCATTATTTAAAAATAAAAAATGCAAATATAAGATATCTAATGTTGCTAAAATTGAAAAGTGAAAACTAAAATTTAAAAAGGAAAATTAACACTACATTAAAATTAAAAGTACATCAAAGGAGGACACATTAAAATTGAAATTACATTAAAAATATAAAACATAAGTTAAATAATCTGGTATGTTATTTCCAGGTGCACCAAATTACTAAAAAACTGAGAGAAGGGGGTAGAAGATTGTTGTGTTTGTGGTTGTTGAAATTGTTGACTTCTTTTATCGATTATTCGTTTTTGTTCTTGTCGCAAAAATTCACGAAGATTTGGATCGTCAATGGAATTCAACTTCGTCAATAAACTTTTATTTTCTTCTTTGAATTCTTTTTGTCTCGAAGCTTCATTTCTTGAGTTACTTGACTTTTTCATCACCTCAACAAGCCGACTATTTTCTGAATGGGTCATTTTCACGTAATCTTCATCAATTTTTCTCTTCAATTTTGCTTTCTTTACCCCAATATGTCGTTGTGATGATGTGGCCTCACCTGCCTATATCAAACGTAGGATGGATTTCTTCATGGTCTACTATTGTGCAAACTATTCGAGAGCCACGTTCAGCAAAGAAGAAATATTTTGCAATGAAACAAGAATCATGTCGAAAATATGTTGAACGTGCATTCGGAGTTTTGCAATTGTTGCAGGTCAGTCACGTTTTTGGAGAAAAGAGGTGCTACGTGATATAATGACCACATGTATTATATTGTACAACATGATAATTGAGGACGAGCGTGATCTTAATGCACCACTTCAAGATGCACGTGAATGTCCAGCTCCTACGGTAGAAATGACAGTAGATGAAGATCACCGATTTGAACAATTTTTAGCTCGACGCAAAAAAATTAAGAATAAAGATGCGCATTTCGTACTTCGTAATGCATTAATAGAGCATTTATGGGAGAATAGAGGCGAAAGTTGAATATTTTATGTGGTACTTAAATTAAATTTCACTATGATGTAATATTTATTTAATTATCTTTTATCAATGATTTCACTTTTAGTTGATTTATCCTTTAAAATAATTTTGTAATAAATGATTAAGTGGTGAATGTGAATTATATGTGATGAATATGGAAAAAAGAAAAAAGATAGAATTTGTTTGAAGGAAATAAAAAATAAAATTTAAATAGAAGATAATAATATAATATAGAAGAGAGAGAGAAGAATATAAAAAAGAATATTCTTTTTTGGTGTAAAATATAGTGTAATGATTAAAATAAATTTGACGTTACACCATTTTGGTGTGAAATTTGATATTAGAGTTGGAGATGGTCTAAGTCCTTTTGACCATCTCTTTTTATTTAGACGGAAATATTTTAAAATCACTTTTTATAAAAACGAAGGGGCTAAAACGTTATTATCAAGCATCATTTGGGGAAACTCGAAAATTATCACATAATCGATTTTTTTTTTTGGATGTTTATCAAAATTTTCAAAATGTCTCGCACATTTAAAACTTTTTTGATTACTCTATTTGAGTTAAAAGAAAGTGTTAAAAGTTAGACTATGAATGCGTTTACGAAAATAAACTATAAAAATATCACAACAAGTATCAAAGGACAAATTCGGATTCCCCCTAATATATTATTTAGATTATTGTCATGGCCTAAATAAATAAAAATTATTGTTAGACCATCAACCAATTAATTAAAAGAGCAAATATTACATAGTATAACTTTTGTAAGGAAACAAAGCTTTTTTTAAAATAACAAAACACAAATTATGATTGAAGAAATATGTTAATTCAAACTTGATTAATCAAGTAAAATAGTTTAAACCTAATAAGCCCTTAATTATCTTCAGTTTGCACTTTGCCACCTCTTTTTTTTTTTTTTTGGATAACCATGTAAACATTACCATTAACAAACAAACCTTACACTTAAAGAGCACCTGATCTTGCAAACACACAAGGATCAAGTCTCCAACAGGAAAAAAATTAGTTATATTTGTAACTGTTCTATTAAGTTCCTACAACTATGAGCTTTCTTTGATGAACTAATTATATCTACTCTAACTAAAATCTCCCTTCTTATCTGTATAACTGTTTATGTCACCTGTACATTCATGCCTTTAAACAATTTCAAGTTTCTTGCCTTCCACGTGTGATAGACCATTGCTCCCCATGTTCCTGCAATCAATTCCCTTTGGAATTTCTTCCATTTCTTCTTCTTAATGAACTGCAGAACTGTCTTCAAATCCCCTGTTTGTATTGTTGATCCTGTCCATTGCTCCACCCCATGAACTGCTAGCCGCATGATGAACCTATGTTTTGGTTGTGCCACAGATGTCCATATTAAATCTGCATTAGCCAGCTTAGTTGAGCAGTCCTTAATTCCATGTAACTCCTATTAATAGAGTAGTCTCCTGTTGAAGTAAGTATATATCTGCCCTGGACATACCAATTCTTCATTTTGTCAGCTAAAGCTTTAATCTTCCTCCAGTACCAGCTGCTATCCACAGGTGCTTTGTGACTCCAGATGTCCTCTCCTTTCTTTAAGTATATTCCATGTACCCACTTTATCCACAATTAGTCTTTGTTTACTGCCAATTGCCATACCAGTTTACCAACTGCAGCCATATTCCAGATTCTACATTCTTTGATATTCAAACCCCAGTCTTCTTAGAGCAGCATATTTTTTCTCATGATATTAAAGAGACTTTCTTCTTGTTTTCTGAGCCACCCCATAAGTACTCTCTACACTTCTTATCTACCTTCTTCAACACACTTTGAGGAAGTATAAACACAGACCCCCAAATATTATATATTGAAAAGAACACTGAGTTTATGATCTGCAGTTTCCCAGCATAGGAGAGTTGTTTTGTATATGTCAATTTGATCCTTATTTGTTATCTTGTCTATCAATTGTTGGCACTCCAGTTTACTCCACTTCTTTGATGACAATGGCAAGCCCAGATATGTAATAGGAAACTCTCCCATTGTAAATCCAGTTATTTCCAGCAGTTGCTCCTTTACTTCTTCTGTCACCCCAGCTAAAAACATACTGGACTTTTCCATATTTGCTATCAAACCTAAAGTCTCACTAAAATGTTTTAATGCCTCCAAAATTCTTGTCACAGGCTGCACTTGTCCTTTACAAAATATTATGAGATCATGAGCAAAAATTAAATGCGTGAGTTTAAGTTCTTTGCACATTGGATGGAACCTAAAGTCAGGCAGCACACTCATAGTCTTCAAAATTTTGGTTAAGTACTCCATTACCAATACAAATAGTAATGGTGAGGCAGGGTCACCTTGCCTCAGTCCTCTCTTTCCTTCAAAAAACCTATGACTCTCCCCATTTACCTTCACAAAAAACATTGTTGTAGTAACACATGTCATCATCCAGTTAGTGAACTTCGCAGGGAATCCATATCCTCTCATTACCTCCTCCAGAAATGGCCATTCTACCATATCATATGCCTTCCTCAAGTCTATCTTCATTAAACATGTTCTCCTACTATAATGCCTTAACAAGTCATGGCATATCAATACATTATGTACCATTGATCTACCTTGCACAAAAGCTGCTTGGTTCTCTGCCACTAAGTGTGATACAGCAGTTGTTAGCCTACTATAAAGCATCTTAGAGATACATTTGTAAAGGATATTACAACACGAAATTGGTCTATACTGACTTGCAAACTCTGGAGTATCAACTTTAGGAATGAGTGCAATAATTATTGCATTCAATTGCTTCAATAATCTTCCATTCTCAAAGAATTCTAGTATGATTTCAGTGACTTATTCTCCAATAATAGACCATGTAGCTTTAAAGAAACCACTCCCATATCCATCCGGCCCCGGGCTCTTGTTGCTATTTATGCTAAACATTGCTTTATTCACATCTTTTCCATTAAATGGTCTAATTAGCTCCATTTGTTGTGATATGGACAGTAAGGGTCCATTCTGAATCATGCTTGTAGATATTATCCTTCTTGAATTCCTCCTGGTGCCCAATAGATCTGTATAAAAATTCACAAACATGTTAGATATAGTATTAGGATCATTCTGCCACTGATCCTGCCCATCCTTTAACTGTGTAGTAGCTTGTTAGTAGCCTTTTATGTTTAATAACAACATGGAAGTACTTAGTGTTATCATCACCCAGCTTCAGCCATGTAGCTTTACTCTTTTGCTGCAAATACGCCTTAGCCATATAAGATGAGTGTCTGAACTTATTATACAAATTGCCCTCCTTCTGTTGTAACTCTCTATTTGTACGATCATTTTGAAGTTTCTCCTGAACCTCTTTAAGCATCATCCTGTCCTCATTTGCCTCAGCCACAATGTTACCAAAGTGGTCTGCATTTAACTTCTTTAAAACCTTCTTCAACATCTTGAGCCTCCTCACAAGTTTGAACATCTTGCAGCCTTCTACTTTAGCTTCCCATCCTGCCTTCACAATTTCAGTAGATTGAGGATGGTGAGCCCAAACATTACTATATATAAATTGCCTTCTCATCCCTATTTTCCTGTCCTCCAATGTCACTATGGTTGGACAATTATCACTGATACCTTATGGCAGAAACCTTGCTCTACAAACTGGCATTATATCCAACCATGTATTGTTGATGAAAATCCAATCAAGCTTTGAAACAATTCTCTGATCATTGTTCTTGTCATTCCATGTGTAATGATTTAAAGAATGAGGAAACTCTATTAATTCACATTCCTCAATGCATGTGTGAAAGTCTACCACATCAGACCAAGTAACTGGATTCCCATCAATTTTTTCTTCTGCTTTCAATACTGAGTTAAAATTACCCAATACCATCCATGGCAGCTAACAAACAGCATGATAATCCACTAAACTACTCCACAACTCCCTCATTTCCTCTTTGGTATTGAATGCATACACAAATGTCACTATCTATAATGGCACATATACTACCTCACATGTAATACTTTGGGCATTTTTACTAACAACAACAACATTATAAAAATCTGGTCTCCATAGCACCACAATCCTCCCATTGTAATGTTCCTCCAAATTTGTAACCTTCCTCCATCCACTAAACGTTTTTTCAGTAATCATATCTATATTATTCTTTTTTATTTTAGTTTCCAGTAGACCTACTATTTCTACTCTTTCACTATTGCAAAGAAGTTTCACCTCCTTTTGCTTATTTGGAACATTTAAGCTCCTAACATTCCAGCTTAATATCTTAACCATTCCCAATTTGGGATATGGCCCTCTTATCCACATTTGCCACCTGACTGTTTCTTCTCAATTCATTTACATCTCCTTGTGCCTCATGTCCCAACACTTGAAATGAATTCACATTATTCCCCTGCTTTGTCATTTGCTGATTCTGTGAATATTGACTTTTTCCTGTTCTTTGTGGTGTCACCCACATTGTATTCCCCTGTTTCTTAGTTGGTGAACTTTGTGTCGGTTTTCTTGCAGAATCATGTTCATTTTTTCTGTTTCAGCAATGCTTGTACTCCCATGTTGCATCTGTATTACCTGATCACCTTCATTCTACCCCATAATACTCACTTTTTCTCCCTCTTTTTCTGTCTGGCTCTTATCCCCTATACCCTCATAATTCCTAATATTCTTTTTCTTCCTACAATTCTCCACTACATGCCCATATTTTTGGCAATGTGTACATAGCGTTGGTTTCCAATCATAGGAAACCTTCTGCTCGATTACCATGCCTCTTTCATTCACATATTCCGGTAAACTAGCTCCCATTTCAACCTCTACTAGTAACCTTGAAAAATTTAGTTCATTCTTCTTTTCAGTATTCTGGTCTACCATCATTGGCCTCCCAACCAGACTACCTATTTTACTCAGAGCTTTAGGACTCCAGTACTTAAAGTCTAGTCCTGGAAACCTAATCCATATAGGCACTATATTTAGTTCATCTCTAGTAAACTCCATTTCAGGCTTCCATGCTTTCACAATGAACGGCTTATTATCAAAGTGATATATTCCACCTTGAATAACATCATTCTTTCCAACAATTGTATCAAACCTTACTAGGATTATCCCATTCTTAAGCATAGCAATCTTATTAATTCCATACTTATCCCATAGTCTTTGTATGAAGCCCTTGATTACTTCAAATGGAGGATGAGCCCTCAATACATAACATACAACTGCTTCCAATACTCTATTTATGATTTAATATCTCCCAATTCAATCTCAACTACAGGAGATTCACCTTTCATTGTTGGAGCCACATACTCTAATTTGAACCCAGCATTTGACACTTTAGCAATGTCAAAATTATCCCAAGCTGACTTCCTTGACTGCAATTGAGATGCTTCCTCATCCACCTAGTCCGCCCATGACTTCCTACCGCCGCTGATTGACTCAATCTGCTTGTTGTTAGATGCAGTTCCTACTAGCTCAGCCCAAATCTGTTGAGCTTGTTTTACTGTTGCATTAGATTGCGATCGAATTGGTTCCTCAACTAGTACTTCCTTCGCCTTCTGAGCTTGCATGCTTGATTCATTTCCTAAATTCGCTTTCCCATACCTTTCCTTCCCATGGATCTCTGATCGACATTCATTTGGACTTGAATTTGATGTTTCTACTGATACTTGATTACCTTTCCTTCCTCGTTGCGTTGCCGCCTGTGTTGCTTTTGATTCCTGTGCCATTATAGCTCTCTGAGAAGGGATGCGCTCCCTCTTCCCCATGGCCAGCGCAGTTTAGTTGACGTACGCCCAGAGAGAAGCAGCCATTCGAGAGAGTAAGGAAATTCTCAAACGGTCCTTGACAAAGTCGTTCCTACTTTGCCACCTTAAAAATATCTTTTTGAAGACTTTTTCCCTTGAATTATACAGTACTCCCTCCAGTCCAAACTAAGTGATTTTTTGGATGTTTTCACACAAATTAAAAAATCCATCTTTTACATTAAATAACAATGAAATTGACAATATTAACCTTTATTATCTCACATAAACACTCCTAACACATACTCCAACACTACTTACTCCAAGGGCAATGTAGGAACAAAATAATTAATTCATTCTTGAAATCTGAAAAAATTACTTATTTTGGACCGGATGGAGTAATGCCTAATAGAAGGATGCCCTCTCTCCTCCTTTGAAGAGAACATGCCTTAAGCTAAAGCTTATAGCATTTAATTTAGGAAAATGACACGGTATAGCCGCTGTAAAAATAATAGCCGAAAAAATATATAAAATTTATATTTTTTTTGTATAAATATATATTTTATATGTTATATAAAAAATTATAGAAATTTTATACACTTTTTCGACTATCAGATATAACTAGTTTCTGGCACGGGCTAAAAGCGATATTACCTCATTTAATTTCCAAAGAGATATATGGTACAACCACATCATCGTTAGTTAAGCGCACATTATAAATTCAAATTTTAACGTAAATAAAAAACTAATATTTAATCCTAAGAAATATCTCGATTATTAAAAAGTATGATGGAAGTGAACTCAACATGATTCACTAAACGAAATTGTCACGACTATCACTATATTTTTTTATAAAAAAAAAATCAAACCCCTCAACGATATACGTTCAACATATATGCATATCTTTTGATCGTAAAATACCAAAGGTTAGCACCAGAATATGGATGGAGTTCATTTATTTTGCATCAAAGTATCAAATTCAAATGATATTGTATTGCCGCTTTCAAAATAATAGTTAAAAATGTATATTTTTTTGTATAATATTATATACAAATTTTATACACTTTTTTGGCTACTAAATATAAATAAATTTTGTCGCGGGCTAGTAGCATAAATGGCGTGGGATAGCCACTTTTTAATAAGGTATTTACTTTTTATCCGGTTTTTTAATGCTGAGCAAAAATAGTCGCTACTCTATTAAAATTAATATGAAAAGACGTTTTTACCCTTTCTTCATGAGTGCTATGGAAATATTAAGGACATGTGTCCTTAATATTTATGCTGCACACATGAAGTTAAGGACGCCATGTCCTTAACATTTACACTGCTCATATGAAGTTAAGGACATAATGTCCTAAAGTTTAACAACGGAAGGTGTAAATACAGGACACTTTGTCCTTAATATTTACACATCATTCATGAGTTAAAGACGCTATATCCTAAATATTTACCAACACTCATAAAGTTAAGGGCACTATGTCCTTAATATTTACATTGCACACATGAAGTTAAGGACATCATGCCTGTAACATTTACACAGTACATGTAAAGTTAAAAATATGATGTCCTAAAGTTTAATAACGAAAAGTGCAAATACATTACACTTTGTCAAAAAACTCACAATTCAAAAAATCATGGCCCATACACGAATAGGCTTGTTAAGTTGATCCATATTTAGCCCATTACATTTTAGGAATTTTTACATTCCTATGCCACGTAGGAAATCTTATTACCCTCAATGTTTAAGGTTTGACTTAATTACACTTAGTATATCAAATTACGAATTATATAANTGAACACCCATCACCTCATCAAATCGTTAGCCATCGAAACCACCCAAACTCCAGTTGAAAAACAGCATCAAACACAACTAAATCTGATTTGCTCAAATACAACTAATAAAGATGAAGGTCAGTGGATTTGCTCCTTACAACAGTGGTCTCTCTCTGATTTGTAAGCCCAATAGCTTTGAGTCCACTATCCACGCTGTGGCCATCAGCAGTAGCCTTATCAAGAGCCTTTGCCATACAGATCCTCACACTCTCCACAATTTCCATTGGGTCGTGCTCCACCCATCTACAATAACGACAAGAAGAACATAGTCAACGCGGTTCCCAATCGGAAGACTTAAACTGATTTGTAGTTTTTTGTAGAAATTTTGTAGATGAAGAGAAAATTTTGTAGTCAACATTTTTTTTTTCAACATAGATTGTAGTTTAATTGTAGTATAAATGTAGTAATTTTGTTAGATTCCCTTAAAAACAATACAACTTTTATATAATACTCAAACTGATTTGTATTTTATTTGTAGTTTTTTTGTAGAAATTTTGTAGATGAAGAGAAAATTTTGTAGTCATCATTTTTTTTCAACATAGATTGTAGTTTAATTGTAGAATAAATGTAGTAATTTTGTTAGATTCCCTTAAAAACAATACAACTTTTATACAATACTAAAACTGATTTGTATTTTATTTGTAGTTTTTTTGTAGATATTTTGTAGACAAAGAGAAAATTTTGTAGTCAACATTTTTTTTCAACATAGATCGTAGTTTAATTGTGGCATAATTGAGATTTTCGACATAATTGCGTTTTTTGCAGAAGATTCATAGAAGTTTTAGTCTTTTTTGATTTGTGAAAACAGAAAACAAAGCATCTACAATCAGAATACAAATAATCTATAATTTATCTACAAAATATCTACAAACTGGGGACATTGAATTTTAATATCCCAATTCTCATTTGATTGTAGTTTAATTGGGATTTTCGACATAATTGCATTTTTTGCAGAAGATTTGTAGAAGTTTTAGTCATTTTTTATTTGTGAAAACAAAAAAAAAAGCATCTACAATCAGAATACAAATAATCTACAATTTATCTACAAAATATCTACAAACTGGGTACATTGAATAGAAAGAGACGAAAATTAATACAGCGTGATTTGCGTTTGAAAATTTCTGAAAGAATCTTTAATTCTCCAATATTAGCGCGCCTAAATAAGGAATTCTAATGCTACAATGATTCCTTATTTAATGAAATATCTGGAAGATTATAGTTACTAAGATTCTGTATTTAATGCATTGTATCTTTTTTGTAGAAAAACTGTTAATAGGGCGGGTAATTTCTAAACCATGAACATATTTGGTAATATAGTTTCCTATATGGTATAGGAACAAAAAAATCCCTACATTTTAATGTTTCAATTAAAAGTTAATCAACCAATTTGACGTCAACTTTCAAATTTAGTTTACCAAATAGCTTTGCTTCAGATACGTAGAAAATTTTGATGAAAATGTAAAGTAGAAAGTAACGCTTATCATAAAAATTATCTATAATTATCTTATAAATAACTATAAGGATAATTAGTTATATAAGGGGTGGCAAGATATTAAGAATTATCCTTGTGCGACTAGGAGATTACAGGTTCAAGCTGTGAAAATAATTTCTCACATAAATACAAGATAAGGTTGCACAACATAGACCTAATGTACTACGATCCTTCTCTAAATTCCGCACGTAACAAAAAGTTTAATGTATTAGACTGCTCTTATTTATCTTATAAGTAAATTTAATCTTACAAATACCGTTTACACTGTGTATATAACTTAAAACTCTAACAAATTTGAGTGCATTTTTTATTAAAAGAAAAAGTATTCTTATGCCTAAATCCTAATCCACTAATTAGGCTGCCACAAATCTATCTTTTCTTCAGTTTAACTTTTTCTAATAGTCAAAACTCAAATAGCCACCTACCTATTATTATCAAAGATCTATGCCAATGAAATTCCTTCTTTTATTGTTTTTTTTTTTCATTTGGGATAATAATAGGGAATTGAGTGGGTTTTCTGCATGGGACCAAGCACTTTCATCTGAACGATTGAGAAATATACCAACTAATGAAAAAGAAATATTTTTCCAAAATAATCAAATGAGATTAAGAAATTGAAAAGACATGGCTAAAATGGATTCCCTTCTTTGCATAGTCAAATCGTGGAAAATGTAGGATAATCCTAAGATATTAAAAGGTTAAAATAATTTCGTTAACGTTGCATAGTAGGAAAAGAGGAATAATAACTTTTAGTAAAATAAGTTTTTATGTTAATGAGTAAACTAAATAAAGTAAAAGAAGAGTATATCTTCTCTTAATTTGGTTCGCCAAAATAAAATGAACAAGAAAAGGAAACAAATATTTGATCTTCTGTTCTCTTTATATAGGATAGAATATATATCAAATCAAACAATTTAATATTAACAATTATAATTTATAGCTAAATAACGATGATTAAGTGACAAAATAAATATTGATATGACGAAAAAAATACCAACTAATATCGGTTGATCGCCATATATATTGGGTATAATAAACTGTGATTAAGTAACAAATATTTATATGACAAACACACTACTAGAGCGATTACACGTATCTTGAATTTATTGACTTGATATAAATATTATGTACGAGTAAAAAGGTTAGATATTTTAGAATTAAAAATGTATATCTCTTTTCTTTCTTTCCTTTTCCAATAGAAGGATAAGGTTTTACCCTTTTTAATTTCTTGAGAGGAATCATTTAAATTTAGAGGATAAAAATCCTCCAAATGGCACTCAAAAGAAAATAAATCCACCACAACTTTATATTTGTTAAAACTAATCTAGTCAACAAGTAAGATGATGGCACATATTGGACGATCTATATGCGTAAACACTAACTATTGTCCTAGAATGTCCAAACTCTATTTAGATTTTATTATATTCTTTTTAGTTATATAATATCTATGTTTTTTTTTATATATAGGGCCGTTGCTGGTGTTAACACTACGAGTTCAGTTGAATTCAATAACTTTAGTTTAAACTTGTAGTTATCTTAAAAAAATCATCGAATATGTGCAAATATTAATTTAGAATTTAGTAACTTAAAAGAACTAGAATTTCGAACCCATACACTTCAAGTCTTAGCTCCGTCTATGCATACGATAACAACCTTATGTGAAAGGAATTGCCAATTTAACTCGAGAGAAAGTGTGTCATTTCTCCGCTAATTTCTAAAGTTTATTTATTTCTATGTAATGAAGATATGTAGAAGCAGTGGTTCAATGGATATTCAAAAACCGTCTAAATCGACCGAACTGTATCGCACCAAACCGATTTTTAGATTACTTTTTAAGAAAATGTAGGATTTTATATAAATCTATAACTGCGCCGATAATTAGGGTAGGTTTTTTATTATACAAAAATAAACTGAAATGTACCTGTAGACCGATCATTTTACTTTCTAGAACCGTGTTCCCCTAAATAAGACTCCCTATATGTGTTTTTACTGTTTTATGACTTGCGGGATGGTTAGTTAATTGGAAGGGTTCGGGCTGAAATCGGAACACTCGGTTCCCTAAGGATGACTTAAAAGGCCAAGTTTGACTTCGGTCAACATTTTGAGTAAACGACCTTGGAATCAGAATTTGACGGTTCCAATAGGTTCGTATGATGATTTCAGACTTAGGCGTATGTTCAGATCGGGTTTTGGATGACCCCGGGAGTGTTTCGGCGCCTAATATCAAAAGTTGGTTCTTGGAGTTCTTTAAATTTGGTTAGGGACGGGTTTTGGTGATACCCGAGGTCCAAACGCAAATCCGAGATCGGGAATAGTTTTGTAATGTCATTTAAGACTTACACGCAAAATTTGGTGTCATTCTGAGTAGTGTAAGTACGTTTCGGCGCATTGGAAATAAATTGAAGAACTTGAAGTTCTTAAGTTTGATTCAATTGGTTTTGGGGTGCGACCCTTAGTTTTAATATTGTTTTGAGCATTTCGAGAGTTCAAGCGAGTCCTTTTACGATTCCGAACTTGTTGGTATGTTTGGACGGGACCTCGAGGGCCCCGGGTGCCATTCGGATGATGCGCGAGTTGAGTTTGAAACTCAATAGGCCGATGGTGCACCAGTTCTGGTGTGCCCGCACCTGCGAGACTTTTTCCGTAGGTGCGAGCCAAGCCCCGCAAATGCGATCCAAGGAGGCCAGACCAGGTTCCGCAGATGCAGCCCCTTCTCCGCAGAAGCGTGATCGCAGAAGCGGGATCCCGTCCGCAGAAGTGTCCCCAACCGGCCCAGCCAGCTCCGCAGATGCGGCCAATGCACCGCATGTGCGAAAATCGCTAGGCATGGAGGTTCATTTAATACAGGACTTAAGCCATTTTCACAATTTTCTCTCACTCTTTGGGCGATTATTGGAGCTTCTTGAGAAGGATTTCCACCTAGATTTTGGAGGTAAGTAATTTTCACCTATTGTGAGATTAATATATGGATTATGGGTAGATTCCAACATGAAAATTGGTTGAAATCATGGGTTTAGATGAAAAACCTAGGTTTTGACAAAAATGAGATTTTACCACGAAATTGACCATGAAACTTAGTGAAAATCATATATTTATGTTTCTTAGGTTGTGGGTAACGACTTCCTTCGAAACTTTCAGGAATCCGAGCACTTAGGCATGGGGGGTGAATTTTAGGAATCTTGCAATTTGAGTTGGGAAATCATTTTAATAGTAGAAATATGAACTTTTGAGCATGGATTAATTAATTTTATATAATGTTTGACTAGTTCTGAGTCGTTTGACACCAAATTTGGAGGTGTGGGCGCATTCTTGAATTGAGAAGTATGCTTGGAGATGAGGTAAGTCTCTTTTCTAACCTTGTAAGAGGGAAATTTCCTCATAGGCAAGTTTAATAATGTATGTGACTATTTGTGGGGGCTACGTACGTACGAAGTGACGAGAATCCGTGCGTAGCTACTATTTCTGTTAAGTCCGGGTAGTGTAGGACCCCTATCATGCTATACTTGAAGTAATCGCGCCATTTACTTGTTAATTTAATTGCTTAAACCATGATTATGTAAGTTTTAAAAGAACTCCAAAAAGAGAAGTCTTTACTCAATTGAGGTTATGAATATGACACTTGTCTGTTATTGAATAATTATGTTATCTAAGTGTTTTCTATTGTGGAGCGGGCCGAACTCCTCGGTAGATTATATAGATGCATCTATGGTTCGTGCCGTTCGACCCTCGACAATGCATATTTAAATGTTATCGTGTTGGTTCGGGCCATACGACCTCGGCATTATTTGCGCATGTTGATTCTTGGAAATAATAATTTGTGAAAGATATTTATCCTCTCTTATTGTTGAGTTAGTGCATTCTTTGCAATCCATACTTAATTATAATCTTGATTTATTATCATTAGCCTTAGTAAGTGTCAAGTCGACCCCTCGTCACTACTTCTTCGAGGTTAGATTAGATACTTACTAGGTACATATTATTTTATGTACTCACTCTACACTTCTGCACTTAACTGTGCAGGATCTATGGCAGGTGCATCTGGATACGCTTTCGACGCGCATCCCTGGTTTGACTTGAGATTCCACAGTGAGTTGCCCCCCCCCCCCCCTTCTGAGCCACTAAGCAGTATCCTGGAGGTTGAGGAGCAAGGCGAGGTGCCCGTAGCAGAGCCAGCCCCGGTCGACTTCATGACAACAACGGGATTCTAGGAGGTCATGGGTCGTATGCTACGGTTCATGGACTCCATGAATCAGGCCGGTTTACCTCCAGCAGACTCGACCACATCTCAGGTGGGAGGGGGAGCACAGATCCTTATCGCTCAGGCTCCTAGGCATGCGGCCGTTGTGTATCATACTTGATAGCATCCTAGGAATCTCAAATCTATTCAAGGACAAGGAGAAGTTTTGGAATCTCAAAGAGAGCCTTTAACAAGATCTCAAGCTAAAAAGTTGCAAAACAAGGTCATTGGACTTCGTGAGCGATAAAAGAAGTTGTTAATTGGGAGGAAGAACTTAAGGATAAAAGATATGAGTTATCTAGGTACTTTATGGCCCAAATTTATGTCCAAGAAGAGGTGGATTAGATCCCAAGAAACATCATCTGAAGAAGGTCCAAATCAGACCACCGTTGGACCAATTTGGCACCTAAATTGTGCCCAAACTTGCAGCCCATGAAGTCCTACATAAAGCCACGTTTTCATAGCATAAAAAAGACTTACTTGATGTACAAGAAAGGTGAAATAGCCGTACTAGATGTTGAGTGAAAGTTTGTGCCAAGTTGCTTGCAAATGTCTTTCAATATTTTCAAGATTCTATCCAAGATTGGTTTGGAACTATATTTATTGTTTTCCTAGTTACTTAAGGTTATGTTTTCCTTTTACTAAGATTTTTGGAATTACTTTCCAAGAATGACTTGGTTTTTGCTTCCTAGTATTTTCCTTTTCCTAAGGTAGTTGGACTTGTTGTCTAAAGTAGTTTAGGACTTTATTTCCTTGTTTTTAGGTACATTTTCGTGACTCCTCTCTATATAAAGGGTGTCTTCTTTGTTTTTAGACTTAGATTATTATAGACAATATCAATAAAAATTGTGAGATTTTTCTTGCACTCTTGCGTGTGGCTACTCTTGGATTTATTCTTCAACCTTCAAGACTCAACTTAAGGTGGTAAGATTAAATTCTTTCGAAATCTTAGATCACTTCTAGGTATTCAAGAAAGGTGATAAGTTTAGGCTTATTGTTGTTCTTGTTATTCTAAAGGGTCGGGTTTCACAATCTATTTCTTATTTTTAAGTCTCTACCAAAGGCGATTAGTTCTTTGTTAGCTAATTGTTGTTCTTAGTTAGGATTCAACTCCAAGAATAGATTTCTTGAATTCAAGAAAGAGCTTTCTTGAATTCAATCTATCTTTAATTTTCTGTCTTTTTTGTTTCTTTATTTTTATTTTAGCTTCCGCATGTTTCTTGATTTTCTTTAGTAGTTCTCGAACCCCTATCATGTTGTTATCAATACTTTAGGAAATCTTGGTCGGAGCCCAGCCAGTAGCACCAGTTGTGCCTAATCCTAGACTAGTTGCGGTCGGCGAGCCGTAGAAGCTTCTGGACAGATGGACTAGGCTTCACCTTCTGGTCATTGGGGGTGAGAGACATGAGGATCCTCAGGACTTCATTGACAATTGCAGGGATAGACTGCACAACATGCGCATATTGGAGTCTCACGGGGCGAATTTCACTCTCCAGTTGGAGGTCAGCGCACGTAGATGGTGGTTGTCTTATCTTCTTGGTAGACCAGCAGATTCTCCTCCCATGACTTGGAACCAGTTCACCCGCCTATTCTTGGACAGGTATCTTCCACCCTCTCAGAGAGAAGAGCTATGGTTTTAGTTTGAGTAGCTTCAACGGGGTCAGATGTCCCTGACCGATTATGAGGTGAGATTTTCCGAGTTGACTCGCAATGCACTTATGATACTCCCTACTGAGGAATAGCGAGTGTGGAGGTTTGTGTGCAGGACTGCACTCAGGTATTCAGGCTAGCATGGCTCGAGAGGTGGAGATGGGTACTCCCTATCAGTTGGTAGTAGAGATTGCTCGTAGGATTAAGGGTTACCCTCAGAGGGGTAGAGAGAAGATGCAGCGGGACAAGAGGTTCTATTTTTCTGGAGAGTTCTGAGGCGCCCTAACTGGGGCAAAGTTCATCCTGGGAGGGGCCAGCCCAGCAGGCCCCCATATTCAGCACCACCACCTCCTCGAGGTGCTCTAGTGAGGCCTTATTTCAGTGAGATGTCGGAGAGTTCTTACCGTCCGCCAACTATTCAGGGTTCCTCAAGCGGGTATTCTGGTCATAAGGGTTCTTCCAATGCTTACTTCAGCGCCATGCTAGAGAGTTCATACCGTCCACCAGCTATTCAGGGTCCTTTCGGTGGGTTTTCAGGTCATCAGGAACAGACGACAGGGCAGCAGGTCACCGCACCGAGAGGTTTTTTTTAGTGTGGGTATCTTAGTCATGTGTGGATATATTGCCCCAGGCTTCCGGGCAAGGTAGTGCAGCAGGGTCAACAACCCATGATTTTGGCTCCATCAGCCACGCCAATTGTCCGACCGTCCAGAGGCAAAGGGAATGCGGGTAGAGGTCGTCCTAGAGGTGGAGGACAGTCAGGTGGAGGCCAGCCAGCCGGCGCTCCAGCTAGATTATATGCCTTTTCATCCAGACCAGATGCAGTGGCCTCAGATGTCATGATCATAGATACCATTTCTGTCTGCGGTAGGGATGCTTCGATATTATTTTATCCAGAGTCTACTTATTCATATGTATCACTCATTTCCTGGATATTCTTTGTGATTCCTTGGGTACTCTTGTTTATGTGTCCACTCCTGTGAGCGATTCTATGGTTGTAGATCGGATATATCGGTCTTGTGTTTTCATATTCTGTGGTTACGAGACTAAAGCAAACATTATGTTACTTGATATAACTGACTTTGAGGTCATCCTAGGCATGGACTGTTT
Source organism: Nicotiana undulata (assembly GCA_005239495.1). NCBI lineage: Eukaryota > Viridiplantae > Streptophyta > Magnoliopsida > Solanales > Solanaceae > Nicotiana > Nicotiana undulata. Next base: position 40,722 of record ML292428.1, on the reverse strand, counting down.
ATCTCCATATCACTCCATCCTTGACTCTGATGCCAAGACTGTTACCTTGGCAATGCCAGAGTTGCCGAGGTTGGAGTGGAAGGGTTCAAATATCAATACATCCAGTCGGGTTATATCCTTTATGAAGGCTCGACACATGGTCGAGAAAGGTTGCTTGGCTTATCTAGCCTATGTTCGGGATACTACCGCAAAGTCTCCGACGATTGATTCAGTGCCAGTAGTTAGAGAGTTCGTCGACGTTTTTCCCCCAGACCTTCCAGGCATGCCGCCAGATGGTGATATTGTTTTCTGTATTGACTTGGCTCCAAGCACTCAGCCTATATCTATCCCACTGTACCGTATGGCTTTGAAAGAATTGAAGGAGTTGAAGGAACAACTTGAGGAGTTACTAGCAAAGGGGTTCATCATTCCGAGTGTATCACCTTGGGGTGCACTAGTATTATTTGTGAAGAAGAAGGATGGGACTTTGGGGATGTGCATTGATTACCGACAGTTGAACAAAGTCACCATTAAGAACAAGTACAAATTTTCACGTATTGATGATTTGTTGACTAGTTTTAGGGTGCTAAGGTGTTTTCTAAGATTGACTTGAGATCGGGGTACCATCAGCTGAAGATTCGGGACTCAGATGTTCCAAAGACTACCTTCCATACTAGATATGGCCATTATGAGTTCCTAGCGATGTCATTCGGCTTGACTAATGCTCTAACGACATTTATGGATTTGATGAACATGGTGTTCATGACTTATATTGATTCGTTCGTCATTGTCTTCATTGATGACATCTTGATTTACTCACGCAACCTGGGGGAGCACGAGCAACATTTGAGAATAGTGCTCCAGACATTACGGGAACAGAAGTTGTATGCTAAGTTCTCCAAGTGTGAGTTTTAGTTAGATTCTGTGGCAATCTTGGGGCATGTCGTATAAGGCGAGGGTATTAAGGTGGATCCCAATAAGATTGAGGCAGTTCAGAGTTGGCCTCGTCCTATTTCGGCACCCGAGATCCGGAGTTTCTTGGGGTTAAAAGGTTATTACCATCAGCTTGTGGAGGGCTTTTCATCCATTTAGGGATGGCAATGGGGTGGTGCGGGTGCGGGGCGTTTGGTTTGAACGTTAGCGGGGCGGTGCGGGTTTGAGAGTTTGCGGTTGCAGGGCGGGGCGGGTTCAATTTTTAAATTAAAAAAATAATACGGGGCGGGGCGGGTTGTGAGTGGGGATTTAATTTTTTGAACTAATAGTCGGTTTACCTAACTACCCCTCAGATCTTTTTTCTTTCTTATACCTAATGATCAACGACAACGTCCTAGTTTTTTTTTCCACTTTTCTTTTTTTCTTTTTTCACATTTTTTAAAATTTGCCTACAATTATTTAACCAGATGAGAAAACATTATCAAATTTTTTAATCTTTGTTGAGATTTTTTTAACTAAAGACTTTATGATTATTCTTTCACTGTATTGATTTCATTTGTCGCTAAATCACATTCTTGAATATTATTGTGTCACATTTTCTAGACCACTAAAAATATTTTTATTTACATAATTAAATTTCTACGTCACATTTCTAGACCACTAAAAGAATGTTTAGTAGATTGTCCTGTATATTGAACATTTTTCCAGAAATGGGAGATGAACATGAAATTTTTGGTCCTTTTTTTTCTGCTTCTTTATTTCAGTTTTTGCACTTCATCTTGATACACAAAACCAAGAAAATCGAGTCTCTGATCGTTCATTATGATGTCTTTACTAAAATCAGATTTAAGTTTAGCTTTCTAAAAAGAAAGAAATTTTATATAAAAAAATTGCAGGGACCCGCACCGCCCCGCCCTGCATCGCCTGCCGTTCCTACATCCATTGAAGCACCTTTGACTATATTGACCCAGAAGGGTGCTCCGTTCCGATGGTCCAATGATTGCGAGGCGAGCTTTCAGTAGCTCAAGACAGCTTTGACCACAACACCAGTTCTAGTGTTGCCTTCCAGTTCGGGGATGTATACAGTTTATTACGGCGCTTCACGTGTTGGCTTGGGTTGTGTATTGATGCGGTAGGGTAAAGTTATTGCATATGCTTCACGTCAGCTGAAGCCCCATGAGAAAAATTATCATGTGCAAGATTTGGAGTTGGTCGCGATTATTTATGCTCTTAAGATTTAGAGGCATTACTTATATGGGGTGTCTTGTGAGGTTTACACTGATCACCGCAGTTTGCAGTACTTGTTCAATCAAAGTGATCTTAACCCGAGGAAGCGTAGATGGCTTGAGTAACTGAAGGACTATGGCATCACTATTCTTTATCATCCGGACAAGGCAAATGTAGTTGCGGATGCCTTGAGCATGAAGGCAGAGAGTATGGTTAGTTTGGAATTCATTTCAGTTGAGGAGAGGCCACTAACTTTGGACATTCAGTCCTTGGATAACAGACTTGTGAGGTTGGATATTTTAGAGCCCAACAGAGTTCTTGCATGTGTGGTTGCCCAGTCTTCATTATTGCAGCAAATCAAGGCTCGATAGTTTGATGATTTGCACTTGGAAGTTCTTAGAGAGATGGTAATACAGGGTGGTGCCAAAGAGGTTTCCATTGGCGGGGATGGTGTCATGCGACTCCAGGGTCGTATATGCATTCCTAATGTCGATGTCTTGAGGGAGAGGATTCTAGAAAAGGCATACAGTTCTTGGTATTCTATTCATCCGGGTGCTACAAAGATGTATTGGGGCCTGAGACATCATTATTGGCGGCGGCGGATGAAAAAAGACATTGTCGAGTATGTAGCTAGGTGCTTAAATTGCCAGCAGGTTAAGTATGAGCACCAGAGGCCAGGTGGTTTACTCCAACAGATAACTATACCAGAGTGGAAGTGGGAACACATTACTATGGACTTCGTCGTGGGTTTTCCGCGGACCTTGCGGAAGTTTAATGCAGTTTGGATCATTATAGACAGGTTGACCAAGTCGGCACACTTCATTCTAGTTGCCACTACTTATACTTCGGAGAGGTTGGCCCAGATTTACATTCGGGAGATAGTTCGGTTGCACGATGTGCCTGTTTATCAAATCGATAGAGGCCCTCAATTCACTTCACATTTCTGGAGAGCTGTATAAAGTGAGTTGGGGACCCGTGTAGATCTCAGCACTGCGTTTCATCCACAGACCGACGGGCAGTCAAGCAGAAAGATCAGATCGTGGAGGACATGCTCAGGGCATGTGTGATTGACTTTGGGGGACAATGGGATCAATTCTTTCCTTTTGCCGAGTTTTCTTATAACAACAGTTACCAGTCCAGCATTGATATGGATCCGTTAGAGGCTTAATATGGTTAGCGATGTCATTCTCTCATTGGGTGGTTCGAGCCCGTCGAGGCTAGGTTGTATAGTACCGATTTGGTGAGGGATGCCTTGGAAAAGGTGAAGTTGATTCAAGAACAACTCTGCACAGCACAGTCCCTGCAAAAGAGTTACGCGGATCAGAAGGCGCGTGACTTATCATTCATGGTGGGCGAGAAGGTTCTCTGGAAAGTCTCTGATGAAGGGGATCATAAGGTTTGGGAAGAAGGACAAGTTGAGCCCCGGGTTTATAGGCCCATTTGAGGTGTTGAGGCAAGTTGGGGAAATTGCTTATGAGCTTGCCTTGCCTCCCAATATGTCGGGATTTCATCCGGTTTTCCACGTGTCGATGCTCCGTAGGTATCATCCCGACCTATCGCATATATTGGACTTCACTATTATTCAGCTAGATGAGAGCTTGGGCTACGAGGAGGAGCCAGTTGCTATTGTTAATAGGCAGGATCGCCAGTTGAGGTCCAAGAGGATTTTCGCGTTGAAGGTCTAGTAGAGGGGCCAACCAGTTGAAAAGGAAACTTGGGAGTCCGAGGAGGACATGCGGAGCGTATATCCTCACTTGTTCAGCACTCCAGGTATAATTCTAGACTCGTTCAAGGACGAATATTTGTTTAAGAGATGGAGAATGTAATAACCCGACCGGTCGTTTTGCTTTCTAGAACCTTGTTCCCCTAAATAAACTCCCCGTATGTGCTTTTACTGGTTTATAACTTGCAGGGATGAATAGTTTGGAATTGGAAGGGTTCGGGCTGAAATCGGAACACTTGATTCCCTGAGGTTGGCTTAAAAGGCCAAGTTTGACTTCGATCAACATTTTGAGTAAACGACCTCGAAATCGGGATTTGACGGTTCCAATAGGTTCGTATGATTATTTTGGACCTGAGCGTATGGTCGGATCGGGTTTTGGATAAACCCGAGAGTGTTTCGGCACCTAATATCAAAAGTTGGTTCTTGGAGTTCTTAAAATTTGGTTAGGAACGTTTTTTGGTGATATCGAGGTCCTAACGGAAATTCGAGATCGGTAATAGTTCCATAATGTCATATAAGACTTGCACGCAAAATTTGATGTCATTCCGAGAAGTGTAAGTACATTTCGGCGCATTGGAAGTAAATTGAAGAATTTGAAGTTCTTGAGTTTGATTCAATTGGTTTTGCGGTGTGATTCTTAGTTTTAATGTTGTTTCGGGCGTTCCGAGAGTTCGAGGGAGTTTGGTTTATGATTCCGAACTTGTTGGTATGTCTGGACGGGGCCTCGGGGCCCCCGGGTGCCATTCAGATGATGCCCGAGTTGAGTTTGAAACTCAACAGGGATGCTAGTGCACCAGTTCTGGTGTGCCCGCACCTACGAGCCTTTTTCCGTAGGTGCGAGCCAAGCCCTGCAGATGCGATCCAAGGAGGCCAACCCCAGGTTCCGCAAATGCAGGCCCTTCTCCGTAGAAGCAGGACCGCAAAAGCGGGAACTAGTCTGCAGAGGCGGCCCCAGGCGGCCCAGCCAACTTCGTAGAAGCGGCCACCTGGTCCGCAGATTCGGCCAATGCACCGCAGGTGCAAAAATCGCTGAGGCAACGATGTTCATTTAATACGAGACTTAAGTCATTTTCACTCATTTTCTCTCACTATTTGGGCGATTATTGGAGCTTCTTGAGAGGGATTTCCACCTAGTTTTTGGAGGTAAGTAGTTTCCACATATTGTGAGATTAATACATAAATTATGGGGTAGATTCCAACATGAAAATTGGTAGAAATCGTGGGTTTAGATGAAAAAACTAGGGTTTGAAAAAAAATATGAGATTTTACCCCGAAATTGACCATGAAACTTAGTGAAAATCTTATATTTATGTTCCTTAGGTTGTGGGTAACAACTTCCTTCGAAAATTACCGGAATCCGAGCACGTGGGTTTGGGGGGTGAATTTAGGAATCTTTCAATTTGGGTTGGGAAATTATTTTAATAGTGGAATATGAACTTTCGAGCATACATTAATTAATTAATATAATGTTTGACTAGTTCCGAGTCGTTTGACACCAAATTTGGAGGTTTGGGCGCATTCTTGAATTGGGAAGTAGTCTTGGAGACGAGGTAAGTCTCTTTTCTAATCTTGTAAGAGGGAAATCTCCCCATAGGCAAATTTAATAACGTATGTGACTATTTGTGGGGGCTACGTACGTACAAAGTGACGAGAGTCCGTGCGTAGCTACTATTTCTGTTAAGTACAGGTAGTGTAGGACCTATCATGCTATACTTGAAGTAATTGCGTCATTTACTTGTTAATTTAATTGCTTAAACTATGATTTTGTAAGTTGTAAAAGAACTCCAAAAGGATAAGTCTTCACTCAATTGAGGTTATGAATATGACACTTGTCTGTTATTGAATAATGGTGTTGTCTAAGTGTTTTCTACTGTGGAGCAGGCCGAACGCCTCGGTATATTAAATATATGTATCTATGGTTCTTGTCGTTCGACCCTCAGCAGCGCACATTTAAATATTATCGTGTTGGTTCGGGTCGGACGACCTCGACATTATTTGTGCATGTTGATTCTTGAAAATAATAATTTGTGAAAGATATTTATCCTCTCTTATTGTTGAGTTACTGCATTCTTTGCAATCCATACTTAATTATAATCTTGATTTATTATCATTAGCCTTAGTAAGTGGCAAGTCGATCCCTCATCACTACTTCTTCGAGATTAATTGGATATTTACCGGGTACATATTGTTTTATGTACTTACTCTACACTTCTGCACTTAACTGTGCAGGATCTGTGGCAGGTGCATCTGGATACGCTTCCGGCACGCATCCCTGGTTTGACTTGAGATTCCACGGTGAGTTGCCCCTCCCCCCTCCCCCTTAGACGCTCAGCAGCGTCCTGGAGTCTTCCTTTATTTTTTGGGTTTCTGTCTAATCCTTTTCAGACATTAGGATAGGCATTCTTTTGTAAAATTTACTAAGTTGCCCATACATTTGTGACACTAAATCCTAGCATGTATTAATAGACTTATGGCTTGTGGGTTTTATCTATTTATTTATGATTAATTTTACTAGTTTCACTTACTAAATTAAATTGGTCTCGTGTTAAATCTTCTAAATTAAGGCCAAATCACTATACGTCTATACAGATAAGTTGTAAAAATAGAAATGTAACTAAGTCATTCGTTGTCGACTTGTCTAGCAATAGTGTTGGATCCATCACGGCCAAATATAAAATTTGGTCGTGACAGTACCGAATAAATTTTACATGTGAAAAATATATTTATCTAGTAAGTTTAAAATAGTAACAACATTAAATTTTTCTTTGGGACTTGAAATTGTGAAAACTATTACACGCCAACAAGTAATTAAACTCAAAATACTAATTCCTATAACATATTATGATACTTCTACTTAAAGTAAGTTATTTTAAGTATCTTTATTAGCGAGACACAAAGTATTCGAGCAATTATGAGTAACAAACTACAATGTATTGAATATGTTTTCTTTCATATAATTTAGATTTATCTTTTTGAAGTTTTAATCTTCTATGGACTTTATTCTTGAGTCCCAACTTGGTTAATATCTTTCCACTCTTGGATTTATATTTTCTTTGCCTTTGCTTGGTTTCTTTTACGTTGTTGTAGAATAGTTGATGGATCTATACTCTAGCCATCTTTCATTTTTATTTAATTCATCACCCTTTAAATGTCTAGAGAGTTTTGTTAAGTCCTATAAAAGAACGTATGTTATTGTACTCTACTTTTACTTGTGAATTTTACATGATATTTAAAAAAATATCGAAAATTAACTGAACTGCACCTATACCAAAGAGAAACCGACATGATTAAGACGATTTTAAAAAGTCTAATTTTGATAATATATTATAGAATAACTAAAAAATTAGTATGCTACAAATTTTATAAAATGACGGTCGAACCGTACCATTGACACCCTTTATAGTGTAGAAGTGTAGAAGTAGAACAATTGAAACGGATCTTATGTTACTTTTCTTTCTTCTTACTTTTATAATTTTCTTTGCCTTTTTCTTCTATCAATTAGTTATTTATCCACCACAACCGACGGCTTAAACTTTATATTTGTTAAAACTAATCTAGTCAACAAGTAAAATGATGGCTACATATTGGACGATCTACATTCGCACAATAACTTTTGTCCGAGAATGTTCAAACTCTATTTAAATTTTATTATATTCTTTTAGTTATGTAATATCTAGCGCTTTTTCATGATTGGGAGGAGCTAGTGTTAACATTACGGATTCGGTTGAACCAGATAATTTTGGTTTAAATATGTATTTGTTTTAAAAATTTTATTAAATATATACAAATATTAATTTAGAATTGAAAGAACTAGAATTCTGAACTTATAAGTTTCAAATCTTAGCTTTGTCTCTGTATAAGATAGCAACCTTATGTGAAGGGAATTGCTAATTTAACTCGAGAGAAAGTGTAAATTTCTACCCTAATTTCTGAAGTTTCTTTATTTCTATGTAATTAAGATAGGTAGAACAATGGAAACGGATCTTATATCGCTTTTCTTTTTTCTTACTTTTATAATTTTATTGGCCTTTTTCTTCCATTAATTAGTTCTAATTACCTCCTTTAAATAGATATAATCTAAATATTGGATGTAATAGCTATAGGTCGGTGCTTGCTAGTGGGGCTAAAACTCATATCTAATTAAATTACAAATCTTAGATATAAATACCTAGAGAAAAGTATTAAAATGAGAAATTAGTACCCTAATACACCACGTGGAAATATTGACCAAACCGGATAATTAGGCCATGTTTATTTTTTTAATATGAAAAAAGAAGAACTTTATGTATGAGTAGATGAATGCCAAAAGGTTGAAAAGTAAAGAAAAAGAAATGGAGATCGAAGAAAAGAAATTTTCAAAAGAGTTATTAGTATAAGGATGAAAAAAGATATCCGAAACCAATTAATAATTTCTAAACATGTAATAAACTTATTATTTTATTATATTGAACTAATATATATCATTATTTCAATATGTTAGTTAATTATGTTAAATCAATATGATTAACCAACAAAGGTTATGGTGGAGAGGTAAATAATTATTCATCCTTAACTAGAAATCTCGGTTCGAGTCTTTAGTATAAATTCATCTTTGTTAGGAGTACTTTACGACCAATATGAAAATTTTCGATGTAATTTACTATTTAATCGGGTCCCAGTATGAACTAACGAATATAAGTAGAAAACCATTTAAAAAAAATGTAATTAAGTATATATATAAATATATATATTGATTTAGGGTTGTGGTGGGCGTGTGACTATGGGGGTTTCAATTCACGAGAAAATAGGAATTTGGTAAGGCTATTTGAGAACATTATTAAATGGATAAATGTACTTAGGTAGGACCCATTTGTAACCCTAAATTGACAAAGCATCACTTATATATTGAAAAAGAGAACAAAAGGGGGCATGGATTCTTCTCAAAGTAATAAAATAACAATATCATTCACATGGTGATGAGTCATTAATGATTATGAAGATAGATACAAGTTATTTTTGCTCTAATCTTTGGTTCAAAGAATGTAGAGTTTCTTGGGGAAAGAAGAGTTAGGCTAATTGAAACCTACTCTTATACTCTTTTGTTCTTATTGGAGTCCATCTTTTTATAATGGTAATCAAAGTGTAATGAAATATATAACAACAACCCAATAGAATTTTATTAGTGTGATTTGACGAGGGTAGAATTTACGTAGACGTTATCCCTACCTCAAAGGGATAGAGGCAAAGTGTAATGAAATATATTAAAGTTAATATGATTCACAAAATATCTATCTTATTGTTAACGTTCAATTCTCGCCTTTGATATACGGTTGTGCATTTCGGATATCTGAAATCTGAACCGATCCGTTCAATTTCGAATTTCAGATAATTGGATTGGATTTATGTTTATTACAATCTCGGATATCGGGATCGGATTCAGATTGTTATAATTTTAACCCAATCCGAAATTCGAAATTATTAGGACATGTATAAATACTAAACTTTAATTTGGGATAGCCAGTACTTCCTTTACATCTTCCTCCAAGTTATTACCTTTGCAATTGTTGGATTTAGCTACATTGACACCATAATACCCTCATAATTGCAGAACGTGAATTGTTCTTGATGTATTGCCTTTTCTACAAAGAAAATATAAGTATGAGTTTTGCAACTTAGAGGCATAACAACTCGACCCTCCAGAAAAATATATATTTTCTTAGATATGCGATGCTGATAAAAGGGATGAAATGCAAAGAGATGTTTGTATTAGCACATAACACAGAAGAAGCAGAAAAAGAAGATGCATTAGCCGATTAAATTAGCAGTAGCCTTAATAATACGTATAATCTGATATTTATCCGACCCGATCCGATATTAATTTGAATCGGGTTCGAATTGCATTTTGTAGAATCTGAAATTCGAAATTTCAATCTGAAATGTGCTAAATCCGACTCGTTCCGATCCATGCACAACCCTACTTTGAGAGACTTTAATAACCATGGTGTACCACAAACGGAAGTTGATATGGTTAGACCTATGTTGGAGATATACATTATTCTATATTTGAATTATATTATCGGATATTTGCTATCTTTCACCAACAGAGATATCAAGTAATTATACTCACAAATATTTTCGCACATATAAAGAAATTACCTTATATTTTTTTATATATGTTAAAATTTGAATCCTAATCATCAAAATATGCATTCAATTAATTGAGTATTAAGGCAGACTAGTAGGTGCCAAAAAACTACTCTCATATATCCTTCCATTTTCCTAGTTGTAAATGACATGAAATGTCGAAGAAATGATGTGTAACCTTTTTCTATAAATGTGACTTTTTGTGGGGTGCACACCTCACACCTAACCCCCTAGAATCCTAGGCAATTTATTTGATTTAATTAATACTCCTTCCTAACTAAAATCACAACAAAAAAGTATGGGGATAAATTAAGAATTTTTAAGTTTTTTTCTGAAGAAAAAGCCAAGGAGAAGAAATTGCAGAAAATGATGGAATCCCATAAAAAAGAAAACATTGTGAAAATTAGGAATTTTATGAATTATTAATCAAGAAAATCCAAGAGGAAAGAACAAAATAAAAGGGGGCAAGAAATAGAAAAATTAGGAAAAGGACAGACAATCTTTTCGGCAAATAAACATGTAAGGATTTTTGGCAGAGAGCAAACATAACTTGACAGTTGACACACCAATGTCTTCTCACCAAACCGAAAGCCTAAGTTAAAAGCTAACCCTAAAAAAGACATATTATTAGCTTTCTTACATTCCACACTTACCCCACCACCTGCCCCCCTGGATTTTATATTCGGAGTATTAGTTAAGGATGGATGGATTCTATACGTTTAACTTAGGAGTGGAACCATGATTTTAACGCGACGGAACACCAGTATTCTGCTCAAACAGTGCGTTATGTAAATGTTGAATGATTTAAATTAATCACTTTTAAGATATACACATTGTTTACATCGAAAATCATAGTAATAACTAGATTTGATTTGTGGTTTTAAAGATGTGTGATTTATTTCAATACTAGTGAATAAACAAACAATATTAAGTGTAAGTGAGAAGAAATGATGAATCAAATCAGTGTTACTAGAGCAATAGAGACCTCGAGCTCGATATTCTCGGGGGCCTCGAGGTGAGTTAAGAGCAATAAAGCTGAAGAACAATTCTGAGCACAGTAAACGAGAAAAGTGGGGTAGAATATTCTATTGCCAGTGATAAGATGATCTTTACAAATGAATGGGGTCCCCTTTATATAGGAGAGGAAAACCCTAATATGATACATTTCTAATTATGGTACAGAATTCTATTGATACAGTTGTATAACAACCTAGTACGGACTTGTATTAACTCGTGCAAATCTTATCCCACAATTTACGCGCTGATCCACGTGCCCTTAAGAGATTCCCGCTTTTTCTTGAGTGTCATCGAAATTATATTGTCTCGAGGTAGATCGTACTACGCCCTCGATTTGCTTCCCGAGGTGCGCACATCCCGGCCAGGGGCGGATTTAGGGGGGCCGGAAGGGGGTTCACCGGCCCGAACCTCCTTCGCCAAAAAATTACACTGTATATATAAGGCAAAACATGTTTTTTACCTCTATATATTAAGTTTTGAACCCATTTAACACAACTCAGAAGTGCAGTTTAGTGGTCAAGGGGGTTCAAAACCTTCATAAGGTCTCATAGGTTCAATTCCCACAAGCTACAAAAAAAAAAATTTGAATCCCTTTCATGGAGATCCTGCCTCCGCCACTGATCCCGGCCAGACTTGATTCTTACTTCGAATTGCCCGAGCTCAAGCTCGAACTCAGGGTACAATTAAGACTTCAAAGTCGGACTCTCCAATTTTCATCGTATACACATATACAAAGATTTATATCGAAGTTTACCGGGTCACGATAACCCTTCATGGTTACATATAGGACCGCCTCTAATTCTACCATAATATATCTCAACATGATTTATTGTTTTATAATTTATTCATTCAGAAAAATGAATTGTTTGGATGACAATCTTTTTAGAACTCAATGATGTATAGTATTCTCATATTGTCATTGTATGCAGGAGTTAGTTAGATTTAAGACTTTTCTAAAATGATATTAGTATTTAATTTGTCCGTTGTACTATGTAGTGATTTATTTGAAAATTAATCTCATCGTTCTTAAGAAACAGGCAGCAAATCTTAACCGGTGCTAATATTAATGTTAATTAAGGCCAAAGTTACGGTTTTTTAATGTATAGTCCATCATAAAAAAAAAACAAGTGGAATATTAAACTAATTTTATTAATACAAGTTGTTTAATATAATATTAATTTCATTTTTTATCCCTTAATATTGATGAATTATGACGTGAACTCGAATTAATTATGCGGAGAACCATGAAGATATACCAATCCTTTCAGTTTTTCTGTTACTTTATATATTTGTAACCAATCCCATGTATGTTAATTATTTTTTCCAAACTCACGAGGTATAAAATAAAAATAAAAAGTGGCCCAAATAAATCTCAAAAGGTGGATAAGTAAATTATGAATAATTAAAATACTTGCTTGGATAATTTACATATATAATTGTGGATAATTTAAGAAGATATATTATTATAATATATAAGAAATATACGTAATGTTTTTGTTGTTGTACCCACTGAAGCATGATAGTCGAGACGAACGACACACTGGGAATTAGGGTACAAGATATTTGATACTGTATAATATGACATTACGTAGACAATAATGTTTTATTTATTTTCAAGAAATAATTGACCCAAAAGATAAGATTATATCTCAATTTAATTAATATAAAAAACGTACGCCCACTCTATACTTTAATAGGATCGTATTGAATAGTGTCAACTTGAACATGAACTGTCATCCACATAAACATTAATGAAAAAAATATAATTCTGAATATTTGTGAAGACAAATTATAAATCTTTTATTAGTTGCTACCGTAGCTAGTATTTTTATGAATTTGGACATTTCTTCAGCATATTCGAGACATTTCCAAACCTGTCCCAGCTTGTTATTATGAGCTTATTTACCCTTATCAATTTGAAAATATGGATCGTTGTCCATTTATATAGGAGATAAAGGTTGGTAATAAATTATATTGAGAATAAATATCTAGAAATGTTAACGCCCTTAAAAATCAACACAGACTCCACAATGACAATGGAATCCTTGTTTTTGACTCAATTATCTTTGAATGCAGGTCAATCGTCCAAAAACTAGGAGACGTGGTGGTAAAACACAGCTACAGGAAGACAAACAAAGTTGCTGACTTGCTAGCAAAGGAGGGTGGCGGGAAAGATTTTTTTAATATTCTTTTGTAACAGCAATTCCTTCGATGTTTGCTACAAATATTTTTTGGGCAAACATCACAGAAACTGATTTCTCAAGAGTTAAGACAAGTCTTGGACCGTAATATTTATAATTATGCCCACAGCAGGAGGGAATTAGTATACCCCTAGTAACAATGTTATTGTTCTCTACCCTATACTTTAATTAATATAAAAAACGTACGCCCACTCTATACTTTAAGAGGATCGTATTGAAAAATGTCAACTTGAACATGAACTGTCATCCACATAAACAATAATGAAAAAATATATATAATTCTGAATATTTGTGAAGACAAATTGTAAATCTTTTATTAGTTGCTCCCGTAGCTAGTATTTTATGAATTTGGACATTTCTTCAACATATTGGAGACATTTCCAAACCTGTCCCAGCTTGAATAAGCTTATGTACCCTATCAATTTGAACGTAGATCATTGTCAATTTATATAGGAGATAAAGGTGGGTAACAAATTATATAACCGATAATATATTGAGAATAAATATCTAGAAATGTTAACTTTGGAAGCCTGAAAGGATCTATTAAAATGATTAAAATCCACAGAAATGGATATGGAAATCCCATACTTATCACGATCCAAAATCCACTAAAGATCGTGACAGCGTCTATCACCGCCACCATCGCAGGCAAGCCAACGGTGAATGATTAAACTAATTACTCATTTACCTGAAATAAAATTTTTTATTTAATTAAACAGTATGAAATAGAACTATTACATGGTAAATGATGATGTTTACGTGAATTACAATAATGAAACACCCTTAGGAACCTCAAAAATTCGGTGTCACAAGTGCACGAGCATCAACTAGGAAAGGTAATAAAATACAATATTTGTCTAGAATATAAATTAGATAGGAGAATACACATAACTCTGATGGAGACTTTGCAGGTTGCGTATCGTAACATGAAATACAACTCACTGTAAGTCCCCCCAACATCCACGTATCTGCGCCCTAAAGACCACCAGCATATATGTACCTGCACGAAAATATACAACAAGTATAGCATCGATACGTAAATCAACGCGTACCCAGTAAGTATCTAGCCTAACACCAGATAAGTAGTGACGATGGTCGACATTGACACTTACTAGTGATCCAATAAGATTATTATAATAAGAAGTAAACATATATGAGGAAGAGTAAACAAATGAATAAACAAGTGTAAATATGTGATACAACCCTCCTCTCTACAATAAGCTCAAGCTCTCTATTAGCAATTGCCTCCTCACCGGAGCATAAATATATAATGGACATCACTAGATAGGTCGTCATAATTCAAATCAGGAAAACTCAAAGATATACACCGACTTCTTGTCAAATATTATACACGATTCCATGAGAGTATTATATAGAAATGTCAAGGCGTACAACCCGATCTTATCATAATATGTGCAATGCTGAGGATCGAACAACACGAACCATAAATGCATTTCCTTGACTCCACTCACGAATAAACGTGTGGGTTATAAATTTTTAAGGAGAAACTTTCGATGAAACACATAACGCGGGAGAAATCTGTAAGAGGAGCATAATTATTCCACAGCTAATCGTGAAACCCGTCAAATCTCTAAAAAAGCAAGTCTATCACTCTACACAAGTCTAGTCTTAAGTTGTAATGCGAAATAAAGGAATTAAACGAGCAAAGATAACCCCTATAGTACAATTATAACATGGTGTGAACCTAAGTCTACCCGGAAATAAGATGAATTTAGCTACGTACGGACTCTCGTCACCTCGTGCGTACGTAGCTCCCACAACAAGTAGCACATAACAAATACATCACCTAGGGGTAGTTTTCCCCCTCACAGAGTTAGATATGAGACTTACCTCGTCTCAAAGCCCACTTTCTGGTCATAATTTCGCTCTAAAGCCCCAACTTGGTGCCGTTCTATCCAATCCTAGTCAAACAACGTGTAAATTAATCAAAATATACTCCAATGCTTGAAATTTAACAATTTATAAAAAAAATTAACTCCGCTCGAAAAGTTAGTAATGGGGCCCATGTCTTGGAATCCTACGAAACTCACAAAATTTGACAACCCATTCGATTACGAGTCCAACCATACTAGTTTCATTCATATCCGACTCCGAATCGACATTCAAATCCCAGAAACTTGCTTTTATGAAATTTCTACATTTTTCCCCAGTTTCCATCTCAAAATACTAATTAATGATGAAAACAATGACCTATTCATGTATATTAACCAAATCCGAGTTAGAATCACTTACCCCCATGAATTTCTTGAAAATACAATGAAATATCGCCACAAACCGAGGTCCCAAAGTCCAAAAATAAAAAATGAGATTAAACCCACGTTCATATAGTTGAAAATTTGATCCCCCATTGTGCTGACCGCACAAGTTTTGTGCGGTTCATACATTCCAGGTTCTGCGCCCGCAGTCCAAATTGTGCGGCCGAACTTCAGCCGCCCCTACGCTACCAGGCTTCAGTAAACTGACTATAATTTTCTCTATAAATGTTCAAATGATGATTGGTTTACTTTTCGAAAAACTATACTCAAAGGGCTACAAGTTTCATTTTTGGATCATCTCCAAATTCTTTGTAGATTAAAAGATATAAACTTCCGAAATCAGACTATCGAATCTACTTAATCTTCTTTCTGCGGCCGCAAGAGGATTTCTATGGTCCGCACCTGAGGCTTTGCCTCATCACTCCAAAATGTTCCCCCGCACTTCAAAAGTTCCAGAACAACATCAGAGTGCCGAAATGCCCATACTCGCTCGAAACTCACACCGAAATACATCCGAGCTATTCGAGACCCCGTCTGAATGTACCAACAAGTCCTAAAATACGATACAGACTTAGTTGATCCTTCAAATCATATCAAGCAATGTAAAAATACGAATCACACCCCAATTCAAGCTTAATGAACTTTAGAACTTCAAATTCTACACTCGACGCCGAAACCTATCAAATCAAGTCCGATTGATCTCAAATTTTGCACACAAGTCATAATTGATATTACAGACCTACTCCCACTTCCGGAATTGGAATCTGGCCCCGATATAAAAAAGTCCCTCCCGGTCAAACTTCCCAAAATCATCAAATTTCTAACTTTCGCCAATTGACGTCGAAATGAAATACGGACTTCCAAATCAACGTCCGGACACACTTATAAGACCAAAATCATCATACAACCTATCAGAACCTTCAAATCCTGATTCTAAGGTCGTTTACTCAAAGTCAAACCTTGGTCAACTCTTCCAACTTAAAGCTTCTGAATTTAAAAAAATTCTTTCCAAATCAACTCCGAACTTCCCGAAATAAATTCTGACCACACGTACAAGCCATAATACTTGAAGTGAAACTACTCAAGGTCTCAAACAGTCGGACGGCGTGCTAGAGCTCAGAACGACCGGTCGGGTAGTTACAATACTTATAACAATCCTTTCACTTTTCCCAACTCTTACGATTATCTAATCTCACACTAAACCATTGTTCATGGAATGAAAATACCACCATATGGATTCTAGGGAGAATAATGCGTACACGGACTTTACTTTTATCTTGTGAAGGCAAAAAAATTGTTTTTCATAGTTCCACGGCTCAAGAAAAGCATTTCCCAACAAGTTTGAATAGGAAAAACAATAATGAAGAAGCCATGTTGGAAAATTGTTCATGAAATGACGAGTGAAGAAAATCCATAAAAAATTAGTTTATGAGATTTACGGATCTTTTCATGTAGAAAAGCATTTGTTGCACCTACAATTTGAATTATTGATAGTAGGAATTATTACAAAATGGGTTAACTCCTAAAGGGTCGTTTGGTTTGAAGAAAAATTATGCTGATATTAGTTATGATGAGATTAATTATAATGTAATTAGGTTATGCGAGATTTATTCTGGTATTATTTTTTATTGACTGTTTAGTATGTTGTATTAATCCTATGATTGTTAATTTTATTGCTTTAGCGTAGGATAACTTATTTGGGATTACTATTTCACCCTATGGACGTATAAGTTATCTCGATACTATTTTTAGTCTTGGAATAACTTATTCTAGAATTAATAACAAACAAGGAATAAGACAGTACTAAATTTTTATCCCAAAATTATTTTTGCTTATCTATCATACCAAACGACCCCTTAGTTTCTACCGTCTAAATATCCCATGTTGATAATTCTCTTTATAAACCATAGTTGTAATTAGGTGTGTTCATAAAAAGCCGAAAAACTGAACCAACTGAAAACCGAATTAAACCGACCAAAAAAAAATGATTCTTTTTAGGTTTAGTTTGGTTGTTGTTTTGAATTTTAAAAACCGATTAAAGTTTGTTTGGTTTTGGTTTTAATAAAAAAAATAACTGAAAAAACTGAACCAAACAAACTATAAAAGTAGATATTTAAATTTATTATTATACCTATATATATGTATATTTTTATATAATGTTTCTAAAATTTTATGGTAAATATTAGTCATTTATTTTTTTAGTCTAGTTTTTTTCTATTATAATAATCTAGTTCCCTGACTTCACATTCTAGTTTGATTAGTAGTTTTCGTTTGCTAAGTACAAGAATTTATTTCATGTTAAAAATAATCGATTTTTAATTGAGTGCTTAAATTATTCATCACTATTTGATTCAATTATCAACTATAAAAGTGCTTGCCTTGTTAGCAGATGTCTTGAGTTTGACTCTCAACAAGACCAATTGTATTTCATTATATAGTTCTGCTGGTCGGGACGAGTTCCCTTATTTATTGTTTCACTTAGGAGTGGGTTTCATACTTTGCACTCTATTTTTTTTCATGTCTGCTCGTGTTGGGAGATTCTAAAAGTGGTAGCCCGTGTTTATCGTTGTTTACATCATTATTGAGAGTGGTGAGACTAGAAGTGAGTCCTTGTTATCACCATGGTAGGCTTAATGTGAATTTCCTAAGTATTTTGTTTACGAGCTGTGATTTGATACTCTATCGAGATGTGAGTTCAATAAGCGTTATGATTTTATTAGCCGAGAGGAGTTAGTGAGGGATTTCAATTGGTATGATATATTTCCGGTACATGATTTAGAGTTGAGGGCGAGGTCCTCGTGATAGTTTGTGATTCGATGTGTTTGGACCGGGCTGAGTACCGCGCTGGAAATTTTATCAGGATGGGATCCTTGTGATTTGTTCATATGCTTTGCTTCTTCCTTGTTATATTGCTTTTGTAAGTCAGTATTGATAGAGAGTTGTGCCTATGGGCTTGTTTGGTAGTTCCTTTATATGTTCTCTTTTCATATTCAATCATTTTCGTTATGTGCTTCTTTAGTTTTAGCTTGCGGGGTGTGTGCCCGGTGATGTTAGTTGTGGCTTGGTGATTCGGATGTCTAATAATTAGATCTTCGTGTTATTGCATCGTCATCAAGGCTATGAGAGGTTGAAACAGAGTTCTTTCAGATGTAAGACTAATTGCCAATGCTGAGTTGATTTCGGGCAGCTATTGTGATCAAAAGTGTTATTTTGAGCCCATATGTGATGTTCTATATTGTGTGGTTGTACCTTATGGGTGTAGTCATGAATTGATGCAGCTGGTTGAGGCTGATGCCAGATATGGATTTAGAATCGGGTCTTTTAGAAATGAGTAGAAGGTGAGAAATTGGGGTATGAGGCTTATCGGTGATGGTAGGAAGGCTAAATTATAGTTGTGATTGTGCCATCAGGCTTATGTAGGTTGGGGTGACGTGGGATCACCCGCAGGTGTGTGTTGGAAGTGTGCATTCAGCAATTTGGATGAGTTCAGGGTGAATCTTTGCACGTTCGAGGACGAACATTGGTTTAAGAGGGGGAGAATGTAACGACCCGACCGGTCGTTTTGAAGATTTAAGCTCCGTTCGGTGGCGTAAGGTCTTGAACAGCTTCACATTGCGTATATCGACCTGCGTGCGTGGTTGGATTAAGTTATTGGATAATCCGGAGTCGAATTGGGAGAAAAAATTCAATTTTGGAAGCTTAAGTGATGGAAGTTGACCGGAGGTTTGACTTTTGTGTAAACGGCCTCAGAATGAGTTTGGGTGATGTCAACGGCTCCGTATGATGTGTTTTAACTTATGTGAATCGTCGGTTTTGGTATTTCAGGTTATCCGGAGTTGATTTGGGAGAATGGTCTCAGCTAGAGGCTCTAATTTTGAAAGGTTTAACCAAGTTTTTGACTTTTGAGTAAACGAATTCGGATTTGGATTTCTATGATTCGGTTAGCTTCGTTGGGTGATTTTAGAATTAGAAGTGTGTCCAGAATGTAATTTGGAGGTCCGTGGTAGAATTAGGCTTGAATTGGCGAAAGTTGGAAATTTAGTAGTTCTTAGGCTTGAATTCGACGTAGATCTGGTGTTTTGGGTATTCCGAAGGTTCGACCAAGTTCGAGTTATGTTATGGAACTTGTTAGTATGTTCGTACGGGTCCCGATGAGCTCGGGTCAGTTTCGGATATGTGTTGGGCTGTTACATAAATGATCGATTTCTCAAAGAGAAACTGATTCTGTGTCAGTACATTGTAAATTTTTTCAAGTTGTACTGTGACAAACAACTCAATCAATAGCCGACATGTTTATCCAAAAAGGATTCTGATGAAAAATTATATTACCTCATTTTGATTTCTGGTCTACTGGAAATTTAGTTGATAGTATAGCTTCAAAGTGGAATTGATGTGCACCCAATTTCCATGATTTGACAGTGTTATGTTGAAAATGTAGTCGCCGGAATATGTGTTCAGTAGTGCATGTCTCATATTTAAAAAAAAAACCCGGTTAATAATCGAAAAAATCGAAAAACCAACAAAAAACGAATCGATAAGAAACCGACTTAATTGGTTTGCTTTGGTTCCAATATTTGAATAATTGACTTATTTAATCTGATTTCTTTTAATAAGAGAAAAATCGATCCAAACCAAACTATGAACACCACTAGTTGTCATCATAACGGTATATTTATATCTTAAATACTACTCTAAATGACATTATCATACAATAGGTATTCTAGTATTGTGAGAGTGGTTGCAGCTTGTGAATTACTTACCATATAAGAAAGTTTATTAAAAATACCATAAAATAATAGTATAAAAAAAAGAACAAAACAAACGAATGAATAAAATAAAAGTCTTTCACTATCTTAATACTGTCGCTGACTAAGCTGCCAAAATACTTCATTCCATACGCTGTTGCTGACCAATAGTAGCTCAAGAACTTGAATACCCTTTAAAGAAAAGATTCCAAATAAATAAAAATATCAAACAAACTAAATGATAAATAATTAATAATAAACAAACCCCTCCAACATTATTAATAAATCTCATTCTAACTAACGGATATACACCTTTTTTTTTACTCGATGATTGGTATTTTTTTTTGAGTCTTGATTAATTCAAATTTGCACCACGTAAGACAAACTATTAAATATATACACTATAAGATTTTTTTCATTCTAGGTTGCGAATTTGAGATTTTAAGGATGAAGGAATCTTATCCATCTTACAACAACTATGTGATAACGGCTAGACTCATTATTATAGACTAAGTAGGCGTTTGAACATAAGAATTGTAAAATTCAAACAAATGGTAAAGAAAAATTTCAAGTGAAAATGATATTTGAATTTCGAGTTGTGTTTGAACATAAATTTTAGCTTGAATTGTTTTAGAAGTTTTGTGAGTAATTTGAATGAAAATTTTGAAAAACAGCTTTTTTGGAGTTTTTCGAATTTTCGGATTTTTTAAAAATGAATATTTTAGTGAAAATTAAAAATTTTATGAACAAAACTGATATAAAAGAAAAGTGAACTTTTTTGTAAAAAACTGATTTTTTTTAATGTCCAAAGGGGGTCTAAACAAATCCAAAATAGAATAACAATAAAATATGCAAAAAAATGTCAAAATCAAAAGGTCTCTCATGTTCATGACATGTAAAGATAAAGTGCACAGTGATAAGAAAAAAGTAAAGTTGGAGAGAGAAATGGAAAAGAAATATATGGATAAATACATGAACAAATGTTTAGTAGTATTATTACTTATATATTGGAGTATTGAGAAGAAGAAAAGGGTTCTGTGTATTTGAAATCTTCAGCAAAATATGCAAATTATGGGTTATGTATTTTAATGGGAAGATGATTATTTTAATTTATTAATGTTAAGAGAAGTGAGAAATTAAAAAGCAGCAAAAGCAATGCCGGAAAAAATGGGAAGGAGAGAGAAAATAATGTTTTTGCTGAAGAAACAGATGATGAATGTTATGTTCATGGAGATGAGAGCCACCACTTCCTCTGTACTCTTCCTTTTTCTCCTTTTCATTCTTATTCTCTTTGTTCTTTAATTCATCAGCTCACAAATCTCTGTCTTTTTTTTTTCTTTCAATTTTTCATAACCTAAAATTGTTATACTTGTGGTTTCTTCATCTGGGGTTCTCTTATTTCACACTGAAGTTTAAAAATTTCTTCCTTTTCTAGGTGGGGTTGTTTATTTATCTCTAAATATTGCTCACAAGTCTCTATTTGTTAAAAAGTTTCAATTTTTTTATACCCAAAAATCTTTATACTTGTGTTTCTTGATCTGGGGTTCTATTAATTTCTCACTGAAGTTCCAAAAGTTTCTTCCTTTTTTGGTGGGGTTGTTTATTTATCTCTAGATATTGTTATCTGGGGTTTAGAGGATTTAGTTGCAGAATCTGATATGAGTCTTGTTCAGTAGTTATTTGGGTGGTGAACTCTGGATCTGATCTTGATTTTAATGAAAAATTTGATCTTGGGATCAAATCTTGATGATTCTGGGATTGGTTGAGTTGGGTTTTTAGGTTTGAGTCAACAGATTGGTCAAAGGTTCAATCTTTTTGTTGTCATATGTTTCAAGCTATTTTGGTTGTATATATCTAAATTCAGTGTGAAATAGATTGTTGTAATCTGTTCTCCCCTTAAGGATATTTAGTGATTTCTGGGGGAAAAGCTTACTGCTTTTTGTGTCATTTTTAAAGATAAAAATATTAAATATAACCCTGAATCCACCATTTTTTATTGTGGATTATAGATTCCATTATGTTTTGATAGAGTTTCTTCTTTTAACACAAAGAATCAGATTACAAAATTCTTAGATTAGGAGAAGAAGAGTTGTAGTCAGGCTTATCTAAGTGAGGCGAATTATCGGTATATTTGGTGGGTGATTTCTGGTCTATGGGAGTACCTGATAGTTCACTGCTGGATTTGATAGAGAAGGTTAGGACTTGGATATCGTGGGGTATGAGTGATCCAACTTCATTGGCTGGCGGACAAAAAATGGATGTTGACAGTTGCAAAACCTGTTATGAATGCAAGATGAAGTTTACTGATTCTTGCCTCAAGTTCCATTGCTTAAGTTGCAGTCGAGTATTCTGCAATGATTGTGTGCGCATTTCTGGATCTTCAGATGTTGTTGCATCTGGATCAGGAGAATCAGAAAGCTTGGTGAGGGCTGCGGTTGATATTAAGACTTGCAAATTTTGTTCTGACTTAAGCAATTGTCATAAAAGCACGAGGAAGTTTATTGACAAAGTTTATCCTTCTGAATCTCCAAGAGAAAGCCCAGAACGGCCGTCACTAGATTTTTGTAGTGACAGATTTGATGGTTATTCTCCACATGATGCAAGTAAGAGTAGTTTTACAGCCTTTTCAAGTCATCCATCTTCAGTGTCTTTGCCTCACTCGCCAAGCAGGTAACAATCTGGTTTAATATTTGTTAGATTTCTTTATTTCCTTGTAATTATTCCAGGGTGAAATCATGTGTTTTCCATGTATGTTAATATACTAAATGAAACATCAAATATGGCAGGATCAACCTGTTATCTAACTATTGATTTAGTTTCCGTAATTGTGGGTGTAAGAGCTTGGTTTTACTTTGTTTTTTCAAAAAGAGATTTGGATCTATCCCAGGATTTGGCTTGGCTTAAAGTAGCTGATGTTGCGATAATCTTATGTGTAAAGGCTAGAGTTTCGTTCCAAGATATTCGGCACGTGATATTAACTTATATCTGTTTTTTCAGTTTTCTATTATCTTGTTTGCAAGTCAAAAGATCATTTCGTTTGCACCAAAGTGGTGCCAAAAACTTCACATTTGTGTTGTATCATTAAATTTACGACAAATCTATATAGCTTTCTGAATAAAAGGGATTGTTTTTTTTTTCTGGGCACAAAAAAAATACAAGCACTAAAGAGCTTCTAATTCTCCACATGGGCTTCTTTACTCCTTGAAAAATCTTATGTACTCTTTTTCCCACATCATCTAGAACATAACAATGGTGCGACCTTCCAATTATCGTTCCCCCATCCCAAATTTTTTCATCCTGCAACTGCCACCATACTCGGTAGCACTCAAGCAACATTGAACAAAGAGAACAAACTTCATATATGTTAATTTGACTACCGAATAAAGCCTACTGTTTCTTTTTGGAGAAGAATTACCCATCAAACAGAAGCTACATAGATTTTATGAGATTGCTAACATATGTTCAACTTGTGTTTTCAAAGCTGCTTCCTTGAACTCAGAAATCTTACTTTTGTGCTTATAATTGTAGGAGTGATGAAGATGAAGGAGGGGACTTCATGGATCATTCTTTTAGCCCATCAAGTGACTATTGTCATGATACTTCTGATATAGAATCAAGTAGTGTTAGTACTAGACATGAATTTTACCGTTTCAGATCAGTTGGATCCAGTCCTTCAAAAAGCCCCTCTAGGATTCGTTTTATTTCCAATAGAGTTGGGCATTCTGTACAGCACCAACAAGAGACCCCAATGTCTCGGAATGACGGTCCCCTTGATCATGAAGCGTCGACTGTTTTTGGAAGGCTTGAGAAAGGAAATGAGGATCTAGAGACTGCTGATGACTGTGTTGACAATTTGTCCATTTACCATGACCAGTTTGAGAAGCAGCAAAAACCGTTGGATTTTGAAAACAATGGTCGTCTATGGTTTCCTCCTCCACCTGATGATGAAGATGACGAGGCACAAAATAATTTCTTTACATATGATGACGAGGATGATGAAATCGGAGAGACTTCTGCAGCATTTTCTTCCAGTGGGAGCCTTGCCAGTATTTTCCCTGCAAAGGAGAAACAGCAAGCGGATCACAAGGAACCATTACGAGCTGTTGTACACGGCCATTTCAGGGCTCTTGTATTGCAGCTATTGCAAGGTGAAGGTATAAATTCAGGGAAGGAAGGCAGCACTGATGACTGGATTGACATAGTTACATCAATAGCATGGCAAGCTGCAAATTATGTGAAGCCAGATACTAGTAAAGGAGGCAGCATGGATCCAGGTGATTATGTGAAGGTCAAGTGCGTAGCTTCAGGAAGCCAAAGTGAAAGGTAAAATTTTCTCTTCTTACCACACGGACATTAAAATTTTCCATTTTTTCTGATCATGTGAAAACCTGGCGGGTTCAGGTTTGTTTTTTGTTAGAGTCATGATTGAGTTTTGGTTCAATGCAGCACCCTCGTTAAAGGAGTAGTTTGTACTAAGAATATCAAACACAAGCGGATGACTTCACAGTACAAAAATGCCCGATTACTTATTTTACGAGGAGCACTTGAGTACCAAAGAGCTGCCAATCAGTTGGCATCTTTTGACACCTTATTGCAACAGGTTTTGAGTTGATCTTTATCTGTAAATGGATGAGATAAGAGCAAATAGAGACAGATTAAAATGTTCTGTTCTTCTAACAGGAAAAGGAGCACCTGAAGATGATCGTTTCAAGAATAGAGGCTCACCATCCTAATGTGCTGCTTGTGGAGAAAAGCGTCTCTTCATATGCTCAGGAGCTTCTACTGGCAAAAGAGATCTCTTTGGTGTTAAATGTTAAGGGGCCACTGCTAGAGCGGATAGCCAGGTGCACTGGTGCTCTTGTAACCCCATCCATTGATAACATAACCACAACAAGATTGGGACATTGCGAACTCTTCCGCTTAGAAAAGGTTTCTGAAGAGCATGAACATGCCAACCAGTTAAACAAGAAGCCATCAAAAACTTTGATGTTTTTTGATGGTTGTCCTAGGCGTTTAGGTTGCACGGTATTTTCCCCTACCTTGAATCCATTCTTGGTTTACTGAAATTCGAATTATTTGAAGTTCTAAATATGATTTAAATATTGCATACCAGTTGGTATACTCGTCTTTTTTACTTCCTTGAGCATGCAAAGTTCCTCTAAACTACTACTAATATAATGCATCTATTTAACTTTGACCACCTTGCTCTAGTTATATGTTTATACAAGTGGGTTCCCTTATGGTTATGCTCATGTTATGGCATTTATGATGATTTCTTCTGTGCCATTTGTACTTCTCTCTTCTAGTCACCAATTTCAAGTAGAAACCAGAAATTTCATCTTTACATCTGATTAAGAAATTTAAATTGTTATTTGAACTTAATAAGATGTTTCACTTCATATATTTAACTTAATAGCCCTTTTTTTTTTCATTTCTAACTCCAAGCAGTTTTTGTTTGTGTTTACATATATAATTTCTTGCATTGCACATAAAAACACGGGGCTTTAGTTGCGCTTTGAGCTTGAAGCCCATGAAACATTTGATGCTTTTATAAGCATTTCGTTTTTAATAGCATTGTGAACATTAGTTTAAACTTGTTGTGAAACTTCAATGGGGTTCCCTCGTCACTAAATGTGTAGCTCTCATGATTTTTTCTTCTGCCAATATGGGGTTTCCGAGTTTCAACTCAAGCTTATGTGCAAAGTTGAAAAGATATTGGCTTGTACCTTTATTTGTATATTAAATGTTGAAGTTAGATACAGAGGGTCACTTATCCTTTCATTTGACAATATGTAGGTCTTGCTAAGGGGCTCATGTCGTGAAGAGCTGAAGAAGCTGAAGAAGGTTGTTCAATATGCTGTATTTGCTGCATATCATCTGTCCCTCGAGACATCGTTCCTTGCTGATGAGGGTGCTAGTCTACCTAAAGCATCTGCAGCACCCGAGGGTACATCTGCTGATAATTCTATCTCAGCGATTTCTCATTCTGCTGCGGCTGCAAGAGCGGAGACAGTTGCAAATGACTCACCTGTTCAACTAGGATCTGCCAATTGCAGTGTGGAGGTAGTTTTACCGGAGTCATTGTTGGAGCATCATTACCCTCAATGCGGCGATCAATCTAACCTAGATGACTGTGGAGCAAGAGATGTTCTCTCTACTGCTGGTCTTGAAAATCTGGCACCGTTTCTTGCGCATGATACGAGAGCTGTTGGTTTTGTTGAAATCAAAGATCAAACTAATGAAGGATTGCTAGAAACTTCAGGTCAAGAAGAGAGTCAGCCCAGAGAAATAGGAGAGCTGTCAAAGCTTGAAAAGTCAGATGAAAACGAAGCCTCCAGTGAATTCTATTCAGCTGCAGACAGTCGTCAAAGCATATTAGTTTCCTTCTCTAGTCGATGTGTTTTAAATGGAAGTGTGTGTGAACGTTCTCGGCTCCTTCGCATCAAGTTCTATAGCTCTTTTGATAAACCACTTGGACGATATCTTCAGGATGATCTTTTTGGGCAGGTAGAAATCATCATTTTGTCTCTAAGTTCAATAATACATGATATTCCCTTCCCCAAAATAATTTCATGCTATTTTTGTACTTCCCTTCATGATGTCAGATGTCTTCCTGTCAATCATGCAAGGAGCCAGCCGAGGCTCATGTCATCTGCTATACACACCAACAGGGGAATCTTACCATAAATGTTAGACGCCTTCCCTCGGTGAGTTCGCTTCCTGGTGAACGGGACAAAAAGATTTGGATGTGGCATCGATGTCTTAAGTGTGCACAAATAGAGGGAGTTCCACCAGCGACTCGCAGAGTAATAATGTCAGATGCTGCTTGGGGACTCTCGTTTGGGAAGTTCTTGGAACTTAGTTTTTCAAATCATGCAACTGCTAACCGTGTTGCTAGCTGTGGTCATTCTCTGCAAAGAGACTGCCTCCGATATTATGGGTCCGTACTGTGTAGTACTTTCCTTAAGAATAGGGTTGGCTTCTCCAACAGTTTGAAATCACTGTGATTATTCAGTCATTGCTTCACCGTCTTGTTGTGTAGAGAATAAAATAGACTTTGCTTTTGCAGGTGTGGAAGTATGGTTGCGTTCTTCCGCTATTCTCCTATTGACATTCTGTCAGTTCGTCTGCCCCCATTAACTCTTGAATTTAGTGGCTACACAGAACAGGAATGGCTAAGGAAAGAAGCAGCTGAGGTGCCAGAATTTATAAATACTTTTCGTGGCTATCTTGAAATGATTCTGAGTTTTTGTAATATCTTTGGTTGTTTTGTTTTTGCTTACAATGGCTCTGTGTGACATGTCTTGTCTTTCCTGCAGTTACTGTGTAAAGCCAAAGCTTTGTACGCGGAAATATCCAGTGCCTTTCGAAGGATTGAAGAGAAAAGTTCCTCTTTAGAAAGTGAACTATATACAACTCAGTTGAATGACTGCATCGTGGAGTTAAAGGACCTGCTTATGAAAGAAAAGAACGATTACTATGTAAGAAACAACGGGTCATCAATCTTAATACTTGTACATTTTCCTTTCATGAGTTTAATTATGCAGTTTTGCTGCAGATTATGTAGTAAAACATGCATGACAAGTGCTGTCTTTCTCCTTACTGCTTTGCTTTCTGTCTGCCTGTACACTAGGACTTTCTTCAACCGGATGATGAAGAAACTTTCGACCCAAGGCAGGCTGCAATAGACATTCTTGAGCTGAATCGCTTGAGGCACTCCCTTGTGATTGCTTCGCATGTTTGGGATCGTCGGCTTTTGTCCGTGAAGTCTTTTCTTGAAAAAAGTTCTAGTTCAGTGGGTTCAGAGGATTCTGGATCTTGTAATGAACTGATAGACTGGAGGAGGGACATGTTTCTGAGGAATGACACTCTTGAACATGTTTATGAAGAATCTTTGCCTGAGTTCTCAGACTTAGAAGAATATACCGAGAAAGCTTTGCAGTCCGAACAGGAGGAAACTCGCGTATCACCTTATGGTTCTGGTGAGCTCGAAAGCTCCATGTTAACCTCATCTGATAGTGAGAGAACACAGGAAATGCAGATGGAAGGAGAGAATGCGGCTACTGAAACATCCTTGGCACGAGCTCCTTCAGCTGCATCAGTCCTTTCTGATCAGATAGATTCTGCTTGGACTGGCACAGATCGATCTCCCAAAAAAGGTCAGTTGCTTCTGATGCTGCAAGGAGAAGGATCTGAAGCTGCTTCTTTTGGACCACCAAGTCAACTTGATTACCCTCCTTTTAGAAAGCTACGGTCACCCGCAAGAGTTCACTCCTTTGACTCTGCTCTGAGACTTCAGGAAAGAATCAGGAAGGGACTGCCGCCTTCTTCATTACATTTATCAACAATTAGGTCTTTTCATGCTTCTGGTGACTACAGGAATATGATCAGAGACCCTGTTTCCAGTGTTCAGAGAAGTTATTCTCAGATGTCACCTAGTGAAGCTCATAAGTTTAATCTTCTTATGGGATCATCGCCCTCGTTTATTTCATATGCATCTCTTATACCTGACGGAGCTAGGTTGATGGTTTCACATGGAGATGTTGTCGTAGCTGTTTATGACAATGAACCTACTAGCATAATATCTTATGCACTATGTTCGAAAGTGTATAATGATTGCGTCACTGACAAGTCAAGCGTGTCTGGACGGGGTTGGAACACAAGTGACATCAATAAGGAGGCTGGAGTGGCTCCTCGCCTCTCGGCATGGCAGTCTTTTGGCTCCCTCGACATGGATTATATGCATTATGGTAGCTATGGTTCTGAAGATGCTTCCAGTACAATTACTTCCCTATTTGCAGATTCAAAAAGTTCTCCTCACCTAAGGGTCTCTTTTGATGACGAATCTTCGAGTGCTGGGGGAAAGGTCAAATTTTCTGTCACTTGTTACTTTGCAAAGCAGTTTGATGCTCTTAGGAGAAAGTGCTGTCCTGATGAACTGGATTTTGTACGTTCCTTGAGCCGTTGCAAAAGATGGAGTGCTCAAGGGGGAAAGAGCAATGTTTATTTTGCCAAGTCATTGGATGAAAGATTCATAATAAAACAAGTTCAGAAAACTGAGTTGGACTCTTTTGAAGAATTTGCACCGGAGTACTTCAAATATATAACAGATTCTATTAGCTCACAGAGTCCAACTTGCCTTGCAAAAGTTCTTGGAATATTCCAGGTTCGACTTCCTTTTCATGTTTTCTCCTATAAACTTCCTTCTTATGACATCGAAAAATGGTGTGCCTTCAATTCTCGAACTAGTTTTTAGTTGTTGTGCACAAGTCTTATTCCTATTCATATCCAATGTTTTAGGTTTCGGTCAAACACTTGAAAGGTGGCAGGGAAACAAAAATGGATTTAATTGTGATGGAGAATCTCTTTTTTGAAAGAAAGATCTCGAGGGTCTATGATCTCAAGGGTTCTCTACGATCTCGCTACAATGCAGATACAACTGGGGCAAACAAAGTTTTGCTGGATATGAATCTTTTAGAAACATTGCATACGAAACCCATATTTCTTGGAAGCAAAGCAAAAAGAAGCCTGGAGCGAGCTGTTTGGAACGATACATCCTTTTTGGCAGTAAGCTACTTTTGCTTCCTATCTCTCTCTAGACTGTGATATAGATTTTCTAAGTTAAATGAGAATTTTGCAATTTCATAAATGCAATAAAGGAACATAGCCACGACTCAAGTTTAGTGAGCACTTTATGATGAACAACTTGAGGGAGCGCGACCGGTGAATCTATTTTTCTATTAGCTTTTCCTCTTTCTTAAGTGTAAATATCAACGATGATTGAATAAAGTTTTTGTTTTTGACAGTCTGTTGATGTGATGGACTACTCTTTGCTGGTTGGTGTGGACGAAGAGCGAAAAGAGTTAGTCTTGGGGATCATAGACTTCATGAGGCAGTATACTTGGGACAAGCACTTAGAGACATGGGTAAAGGCGTCCGGCATACTTGGAGGACCGAAGAATGAATCCCCGACTATTGTTTCTCCACTACAATACAAGAAAAGATTCAGAAAAGCGATGACAACCTATTTCCTCACGGTACCAGATCAATGGTCATCTTGAATTTATTTATATTCATTCTTAGAGCCTTCTGCCAATAAGCAAAACTTTCCTAATTGCACAAAATTGCAGATGAAGGAAGGTTAGATATTTTCCAGTTGGTTCTATATTTGTTTTGCCATCTGGGGTTAAAATTCCCCTTGGAAAAGTGTATGAGAAGTAGGGACTGTCATCTTTATTTTAAGAAATATGGCAAAGTGTAAATTTATACAAATCTTCATTGAGTAAATGAAATCAAATATCTCTTATTGAAAACCACTTTGCATTAGACTTTACTTTTCCAGTAGTGTAAAGCTTTTTTCCATTGTCTGTGTATTTTAACCTACAATAATAGGTTAGTTATATTCCCGAGCCGAGGGTTCTTCGGAAACAATTTTTCTGCCTTATTTAAGGTCGGGGTAAGGTCTGCGTACACACTACATCCCTCCCTAGATTTCACTTGTGGGATTATACTGGGTTTGTTGTTGATAATAGGTTAGTTATCTCATTTTAGCAGGTTATCAGTTAATGCTTATCATAAAAAATTACGTGTAATTATTACATAATTGGTGTGTAGAGCTTAAACTTCATCTTAAGAGAATTGTCTTCTTAAAAGAGCTCAGCCTTTTCCTCCTCACCTATATACTCGACCTCGACCTCGACCTCAAACCTATCCCCGAGTTACACATAATCCTAGCCAGTATTATCCTTCTTATAATGTCCAGTCATCTGTTCAACCACTGAGTCACTACTTATGGCGAGCACTAGCACCGCAAAATACTCTTTCGCCTTCAAAACATTTCCGAGCACCCAATAACCCTAGAAAACAGGGGCATAGAGGGAAATAAAGGAAAAGAAATAGTTTCACGCTAATCGGGAATTAATCTTGGCTATGGGATAAAGTCCAAATCATGTTCCACTTTTTTTTACATGCATCAACTTTATTACCATTCAAGAAAGAGTTGGGCACTACTTTATTCCTGTCACTTCTCTTGTAATGGAGAAAAGGGAAATTCTTTAATAAAAAATAAATAAAACGAAATAGACCCTTGTGGAAACATAATGCCAGATTTTTTATGGAGATTTTGTCTGCCATGTGAAAAAGATTAAGAACAATCCTTCAACATTATTATTCTTATTATATTTATATACAACACATTCTCTTGTCGGGTACATGTGATCCTACCGAATATTGGGGCAACATACATTAGAAATAACACAGGCTGACCAGTTTTCGAACTGGTAATTGAAAAATTATCAGTGTTTGCAAACTCATTGAAAAATAATCACTATTTTATTGTAATACGGAAAGTTTCAACATAATATACTAGAGATTGATGCACATATGTATGAACTTCCAGTATATTATGGACCAGTATATGTGTATGGGCCAGTATATTATGCTGGAACTCCAGAATATTACCAGAACTCCATCGTAATATACTGGAGTTCCAGTATACTATGCTGAAACTCCAGTATATTATGCTGGAAGTTTACATGTTAAAAATTCGAACTCCAGTATATTATGCTGGAATATTTCCCTGAATTCGAATAATGTTTTCGTTCATATTTATCTTTACATGAAACGTGGCTAAATTTTGATTACTTTTGAAACTGTGGTTATTTTTTAATAACCACTTGTAAATTTGGCTATTTTTGAATTTCACCCGGAATATGTATCTTAATTTGTTCTTTGCTTTCTTTTGGTTGTTTGACATATTAAGGAGTAAAAAGGGCAGCACGGTGCACGAAACTTCCGCTATGTACGGGGTACGAGGAAAGGCGGGACCACAAGGATCTATTGTCCGCAGCCTTTCCCTGCATTTCTGCAAGAGACTGTTTCCATGACTTGAACCCGTGACCTTATAGTCACATGGCAACAACTTTACCGATTAATATATAACGTATGTACACCATTGTTTTATATAAAAAACAGGAATATATTGTAAGCTGTCTCTCACTTAATTCACAAAAGGCATATAATTCTCAGCTTCCTAATTTTACTATACATAAAAAACTAATATATGATAGTACTAAATATCTGAGAAAGTCTGCCTGGAAATTGGGAGAGAAGTACTCAAAAGGGCAGCCCGGTGCACTAAGCTCCCGCTATGCGCTTCGTGGAAGGGCCGGACCATGAGGGTCTGTCGTACGCAACCTTATCCTACATTTCTGCAAGAGGCTGTTTCCACGGCTCCAACCCGTGACCTCCTGGTCACATGACAATAACTTTATCAATTACGCCAAGACTCCACTCTTTGTACTTGTACACTACAAAAGAGATACATATAATAAATGGATTTATTTTTCTCCTCTATAATTTGTTAAGAAGCCACTGCTAATTGAATCTCCCCTTCTGTAATTGGCAAGAATCCTACACGTTTCTGCAATTCATTCAACAAAATGAAGAAAAATAATTACTACTAACAAATAGGAGATTATATACAATATTTTCAAGATTATATATAACAGCTTGTTTGGGTGTTTCTATAATGTTGGGTTGGTAAAAATGGAACCAAAGATTAATAAAAAAAACCCTAATGGTAATTATCGAGTGCTTTTTCCTTTCCAAAATGCCTAAACTTTTCCCTATTGTTATCATGCTTAAATATAGTAGGGGTGTACATGTACCGAGTTTGTTCTGTTTTTATCGAAACCAAACCAAGCCAACTATATCGGTTTGGATTGGTTCGGTTTTGTCGTTTTTTTTTTTTTTACATGAATATTATTCCAATACTTTGTTAAAGTTATAGATAAAGTTTTGATAGGTGAATATATGTTTTGTAAATATTGAAAAAATTGACAAACATATGATATATTAAAATATTCTAATGGGAGAATTTTTTTAGTAAACATGATAGTTATTTTCGTAGTCCTCTAACAATAATATATTTTCATTAATGTACGCTTTCAAGGTTAACACATGAGAGAATCTCAAATATTTTAATATTATTTAAAATTCTATATAAAGTCTTAAAAATGTATATATAAATTATATATTCATATGTCGGTTTGGTTCGGATTTTTTTACTCAATACCAAACCAAGTCAAACTAAACCTAGTCGGATTTTTTAATCAATTTGGTTTGATTTTTCGATTTGGTACGATTTTTCGGTTCGTTTTAAACACCCTGCTAAATAGAATAAAAAAGAAAAGTTGGTCATGGAAATTGGGAAAATACCTTCCACTACTAGGGAAGAATTAATCCAATCTAAAGTCTATGAACATAATTTATTAAAAATAGTCAAAATATTAACTATTCTTGCCAAGTCAAAAACAGGTAAAATTCAATTTGGCAAACCAATTTTTTTTCACTTGATATATAACATACACATACATATAATATCTCGTACTCGGTATTGTACCATTACTACAAGTTAAATCCAGTTACCTTTTTTTATAAAATTTCAATCAGAATTAGATGTGTCGACACAACACAATATTTACTTATAATTATTTGAGTAAGTAATCGTGCAACCAAACTTGACATCATGTTAGTTATAATGAATCAATATAGTAATAATGTGAAGATAGAGCTGAATAATTAATTAAATATTTGGGAATCTATTACGTGTGCTAGGCAGTAGAAGTTCGGTTTAGTTTGGTACGTAGACAATTCTATTTGTTACACTCTCCACACTACTTATTTTTACTGATTCGACTAATTTAAATTTATATTAGATAGGTTCGGAGAGTATATATATAGTACTTCTTATCAAAAGATTATTCATTCTAAAATTTTAATTTGAGTTCGAACCATCTCAATACCGGAACTAGATATACTACTAGAAACACAAACATTTCATGCAAACTATGCCAGAATTGTATACGTCGAAAATAGGTTTGACGGTTTTTTTTTATATGTACGTTTTAGAAAAAACGTCGGTCAAAAATTCAAATATTTTTAATAACGATTTTTTTTTTCGGAATTATTTTTTGATATCATCTACAAACTCATGTAAATCTTATCCATAAAAGAAAAATGATGTATAATGCTATAAGGAAAGTTGACAAAAAACCAAAATAGATTTTTAAAAACCATTCTTGGTAACCGTTAGGTAACGAATTAGTTGATAAGGCACCATTCGTTCATTAATTTTCTTTTAATTGGTCTTATAAATCTAGTTACTAATATTTTCTAACATTACGTACATGCACGTATACTTTATCTAATCGCATATGCAAACAAAATTTCCTTTTCCAGTAATCAGTTTCTTGTTTTTTTATAGGTAAAAAGACTAAATTTTATATTTTTATCTTCTATATGCATACAAAAATTTAATATAAAGAAGAAAAAGTTGAACTCATCAAAGTTTGACTTTGGCCGATGATTGAAATAAAATTTAGAATTTCAGATTGAAGCAGTCATTCTTGAAATAAAATTCAATAAAGGGAAAGGTTTTCACACTCATGTAATAATTTAAAAAAAAAAATTGATTTGACCATGCAGTTTCTGAATTATAAGCAAAAGACAACACTAGTTGAGGAAATGAGAAGTCAAATTTGAGAAACTATAAAAGTCTCCATATACCTATTTTTTACTAAAATAAATTTGCCTTAATTTTTTTTTTTTTACTAAAAATATATCACAAAATACAAGAATTATTTTACCCAAAAAACTCACTCAAACAAGGTCCATGCACCAAAAACCATGTTAATATATCATGTTTAAGTGATAATTTCTTTTGTGTATGTAATAATTATGATTAAATGAGTGTATATAACTTAGTTATATCAAGATCACAGCTACTCTATAGGATCATTAGTCTACGGTTCTACAAATTGAGTTACTCTTTTACTAAAAAAACGTAAATTATTTTAACTCAAACTACATTTATTATATACTAATTAATTAATGTTATTTCAGAGTTTAACTTATATACTGAATTCATCTAAAAGAAATCTACAGATAAATCTTGATAAATATTGCAATAATACGGGGCTTGATAGTGTAATTATTTTTAAAACCATCGATGAATATTAGTAACCCATTATTTTTTGGGATCTTTACCTGAATAGCGGATCAGTTTATTGTCTAATTTTTCTAGCCGGTATACGATAATTATACAGTAATTATACATGATTATATATATTTTTAGTTTAAATAATTAAATGAGGTGTTGTTTATGTTAATTCTTCTAATTTTCTTAAGTTTAGAATCATGATAAGACGTGGACAAAAAAAGAATGTAAAAGAAAACATAACATGAAAAGTGGATCAATGTCTATAAGGAAGAGAACATTACCTCTCGAGATCTGATTCCTTTCTTAATTATTCCTCCATTATTATTCTTCCAATTACTTTGTTCTTCCAACAACGGACCACTTCTATTCTGAAACATGTCTGTTCCACGACCACCACCATTGTTGACCAAGCAAAGTCGCATAATTTTCTCTGCAACATCTCCTTCATCTTTACTCTCCATCATCAGTTTCTCCACCTCAGCTCTAGGTAACCTCAACTTTACCCTAACGGGCCCACCACCGTTCTCCGTCTTACTATTATTAATCACTGAGCCTGAAGCATAGTTATTATGATATGACGACTCTTCAGTCATAATACTGGCAGGCTTCAAGATTGACAAGTCAGACACAGATCTCCGTGCTAACATTAGGGTTTCGAGCCTATCTTTCGCGCTCATTTGAATCCCTGAACGGACCCTCCTCGGGGTTTTTTCTTCGGGATACTTGGGTAACTCAACTAGGAAATAGAGCCTTTTGGGTTTTAACTCTTGTTGTGGTTCCAATGGCTTTGCTCTTACCCCAAAATGCTTCACTGATTCGGATTCTAATAATACCATAGTAGGATAATTTCTTAGAACCTCGTTGGCATAAATTGGTGTCTTGAATTTCATGGTTTGTCCATCGATTTTCATAACTTTTGTTGTCTTTTTTCCTCCTAGAGTATTCCCCATTTTTGCCTTTTGCTTTTCTGTTTTGTCTTTGTGACTTGTTGTAAAGCTTTGGGTTCTGTTTCTTTCTATTGTATGTATGTATATATAATCAGATCTAACAACCAAATAAATTAGAAACAATATTTATAGTAAATAAGCCTCGTTTTGGGGCTTTATTTTTTAATTGTGGATATATTTCTTGGAACCCTC
Organism: Nicotiana undulata; assembly: GCA_005239495.1. Classification (NCBI taxonomy): domain Eukaryota; kingdom Viridiplantae; phylum Streptophyta; class Magnoliopsida; order Solanales; family Solanaceae; genus Nicotiana; species Nicotiana undulata. The sequence goes on along the minus strand of ML292428.1, from coordinate 4,358 downwards.
GTGAAATCTTGGCACGAGTTGAGCATAAAGGGCAACATGGGTATTAAATAAGGAGTGGTAGTTGTTTGTTGTTCGCTAGAGTTTGTGTTTGTGGGTCAAAGAATGAGTGCAGGTTTTAAAATGGCGACTTTTTTTTTACAATTTTGAAAAAGATATGTTTTTGTCTCTCAGCTTAGGGTCTCGCAAAAACAGTTTCTCTGTCCCTCCCTTTCGGGATAGGGGTAAGGGCCACGTATATTCTACACTCCTCTGATCCCATTGGTGAGATTTTACTGAGTTATTGTTGTTGTTGTTGCTATTGTTTTTGTCCATTTACAACTTGTTTGGATGGTTGTTACCTATTGTATTATATCGTGTTGCTACTTTAAATACGATATTTGTTTTGGTTGTTGCTTAAATTTTATTGTATTTAATCGTTAAGTCTGTAGTTACGTAACGACGAAATGTGCCACTGTATGTAACAACCGATTTGGTGTGGTTGCGTTGTTATCTTTTTTTTTCTTCTCATCTCACCCTTCACTATTATATAATTTTATTTTATCATTTACCCTACTTTTATATATAACAAATTTACCCCGTGTCATAATTTATTTTATAATATTGTAAGTTTGTTCTTCATATTGCTTGTGTGTGATATCATGAAACAACAGCAAACGATACAATCTATCCAAACATTGTATTCATCAAACGATACAGTATAAATATAATACAAAACAAAATATTATGAAATGATGTGTAAACAAATATTCTAACGATTAAGTTCATTATATTAATTTGAATATAAAGACATAATTTACAAAGCTTGTCATGCATGTGATTTCTGATTCTCAAGGAAAATCTTCAAAAGTTTCGATAATTTAAAATGCGCGCTCAATGTCTCGATCTCGTTCATATTCTTTGCCAAATAAATAAAAGAAAATAAGTTAAAAAAGAAAGAAAGAAGAGAAAGCAAGCCCGTGAATAGTGGGAAATAGGAGTATAAAAGCATGTTTGAATGAGCTCATTATAAATAGCCAGTAAGTTTGAAGTGTTGAAACTAATTTTTTAAATAAGTATTTAAATATTTGAATGAACGTGTTGAAATTGATAATAAACAGTTGATGTATTTGATGGAAAATGCTGAACTATTTTTTTAATTAAAATAACTAAAATATCCTTAAAACTTTATAAAAGATTATAAATTAAAACTTTCTTTGTAAAGAACGGATGAATAACGAATATAGTATGAAGAGAAAGTTAGAAAATTTGAAAAATTATTTTGTGAATTCAAAAATATTATTAAGAATAAACTAGTAAAAACTTGATCAAACTAAAATTAAAGTGCTTATAAGCAGAAAAGCCATAAGTTAGGGGTGGCCAACTCAAGACTTATGTCTGATTTTAGCTTATAAGCACTTGACTTATAAGCAATTTGGGTGTTTACCAAATACGTAGATAAGTCAAAAAGTGCTTATAAGCCAATTTGACTAGCTTATAAGCTTAGCCAAATACCCTCTAAGAATAATTTGGTAAGGCTATAATTTCAAATTAATGTAATCTCATTGGTTAATTAATTATTATTAAATAGGTTTGGGGTAATGATAACACGTACGCAAATCATGTGCTTTTTTGACTGTTTTCATGTCATAGAAATGATCGAAACTTCACCAAACATGGACTTGTTCTAATTTGCAAAGTCTGCAAATTGGTTAAGGCATCCTATAAAAATATTATTCCTTGTAATACACGTAGAATTATGAATGCATGTAAAATCATTATAATTATATAATCATATTAAGTAAAGGTAAATTGTGGCAGACTGATAATTTTTGTTTACGTTATAAACAATTAAACTTTTGAATATATATGATTGTAATTACTACCTATGGTCTAACTTGATGTTCTAATTATGAAATTGTAAAAATTTATAGATCTCCCCGAGGTTATGTTCATATGCTAAATTTTAAAATATTTCATCGAACAAATAATTTTTACAATACCATTTAAATAAGAAATTTTCAATAGTTTAGATATAATATTTAATTATAGCTTTATTTGAATCTTATATAATTAGAGTTTAAATAAAGATAAATTATACTTATGCAAATACAGAAGACAAAGGTCTTGAACCTTTTTTTTTTTTGGCTTTGATTAAAACATATTTAAGACATTACATGGGTCTCAACTGGACAATATGTCACAGTTCCAATTAAATCAAAAGCTAAATGCGATTAGATAAAAGTAGTGGGGTTTTCAAAAAGTAAAACATTATTTGATTGTAGATTCAGTCTTTTCTTTCCATACTTGGCTAATGCATGCGCCACCCCATTACCATATCCATGAATATATGGTGTATCGTGATCGCCTGGAGTTTGTTGAGTATCGACCTGCATTCAATAAGACTATGTGAATATTTTGGTGGTATTTGATAAGATGTGGAGCAATACCTGAGAGTCCGTTTCCACTTATAGTGGTTTGTAGTTGCAAGCATTTGCTAGTAGTAACCCATGATATAACGCTAAAAGTTCAGCTTGTACGGTATCAATACATATTAAATGTTTAGTAAAGCCATATATGCCTGAGTCGTTGCGAAAAACTCCAGCTGCTCCACCCTTATGGGATTGATTATCACAGGCTCCATCTATATTTAACTTATTGTAACTTTGGGATGGAGGGTGCCATTTAATTGGAATATGATTAGTTAGTATGTGTTGGTGGTTGTATGTGGTAGCTAGGTGGTAGAATTTGGATGCTTGATTATAGATGGTACAGGTATTAATGGGTGTGTGGATATGGTAACTAGGTCTTGAACTTGATATTGCTTGATTGATGTAAAGAGATCATTTTTAATAATAAAATATATATTTAAATTCATACATTTTATTTTTAATATAAACAAATGAGGCCTAATTATGGGAGACAAATACAAGAATTAGCAGTTAAAATTTGAAATCATTGTTTTGACTAATTAATTGAAAAGTCAGCCTCATTTGAAGAATGAAGAAATGATCCATTTTCTTGTGTAGTTTTTAGTTGGTAGAGAAATTGTCAACATGTTATTCCTAAAACTATGGATAAAAAACACATGATTGCAGAAATTTAACACTTTTTCTTCATGCCGACTTAAATTATTTTCATACTCGAGAATTAATTAACACTAACTTTATATAGATGTGGTAGGTACTGCGAAATGCAGTAATTCCATAGTTTAAAGAAACCTAAATTAAAAAAATACAGTGCTATAATCTCCCTTATGTTAAAAAATTCATATAACACGTTATTAAGTCCTTATAAATTAAGGAGTTTCTAGGATATATTTACATCTTTGACGAACTCATTGTATCGTATCGTATTGTTATTTTAAATACGATATTTGTTTTGATTGTTACTTAAATTTTATTGTATCGTATCGTTAAATCCGTCGTTACGAAATGCCACTTTTTGTAACGACCAATTTGGTGTGGTTGCGTCGTTACCTTATCTTTGTCTCTCAATCTCACCCTTCATTATTAAATAATTTTATTTTATCATTTACCATACCTTATTATAATAATTTTACCCTGTATCATTATTTTTCTTTGTAATATTGCAAGTTTATTCTTCATATTGCTGGTACGTGATATCATAAAACAATGACAAATGACACAATCTATCTAAACAATTTATTTATCAAACCATACAATACAATACGATACATTATGAAACGATACGTAATCATCTAAACAAGCTGTTAGGTGTCATTTTTCAAGATAGAGTATAAATGCTGATATAAAGATGTCAAATATTTAGTAATGTGTTGATTTGCCCCAAAAAAATTAGTTATAGTACATCATATAAATCTTACATTGACTGTTGATTTGTAAAGGCACAATCTTCTCTTAAGATTTATTACCAAAAGAAAGAAAACTCTGTTAAAGTTCTTCTCAAAAAGTAATTATACTATATAATTGTTAGAAATTTGTATTTGTAAAACAATTCTAGAAATAATAAAATAATATAAACAGAAATGTAAACGTAATGGAAACTTAATCCGAGCCCACTGAATTCACAGTGTTTTCTTAAGGAATTTCATCCCCTCCTAGTACCCAAGGTTATGGATTATTTCCTCCCAGGATAGAACGAATTTCACACTTGTGTAGTGATACTTCAAACCCCAGTGTTTCAGCGAACTCAAAGTTCGGTAGCAAATCACACTTACTTGCTTTCTTTGAAGATGAAAGTATGCAGAAAGAAGGAGGAGAACTCAGAAATTAGTATGTAAAATCTGAGAGAATGGACTTGTATTTATAGCCAAGTTGGGCTGAAATCTGAAGAGATGCAACTCTTCAGAATGGCTGTTTTTGCAAAAACGCCCATAGAGTAAATGCCATGACATAATT
>MDKH01216414.1:0-37067 GCA_005239495.1 Nicotiana undulata | reverse complement strand
TCGACTGCTCTACTCAACTCAAAACCACGCTCTTGCCACGAGTACCCGACTCCGAATGACCCAAATCTATTCAATTCAGTTGCACAATGTATATATCACTTTAAGGAATCAATATAGCTAATTAGTTCGAAGCTAATACGCAAAATTAGGAAAATTTCCAAAACGTCCCCTGGGCCCATGCCTCGAAAACGAGTGAATGTTACCAATTTAGAACACCCATTCACTCACGAACTCACTCGAACAAAAATCATCAAAATACTACGTGAAAATCTCCCTAAATTCTCAGATTTCAACTTGGGAAACTTTGATCCCATTTTCATGATTTTTCACCCAAATTCATTGATTAGATTGAAAGAATTGCTATGGATTAATGATATACAAGTGAATTAAGGTTAGAAATCGTTACCTATGAATCCCCTCTTCAAATCCCACTAAAAATCGCCAAAACCCGAACTCTAAATCGTTTTAGGAGATATGAATTCCAAACCCTCGGATTTTTGTATAAACAGTCCAGGGATTTCGCACCTACGACTATAGGACTGCACCTGCCGATCTCGCCCCTACGGAAAATCCATTACAGGTGCTAAAGTCACTTAACTCAGCTAGGGTCGCACCTGCGGTTGTTGGGCCGCACCTGCGGAACCCTGTCCGCACCTGCTAGCCTGGCAGCCTTGACCAATTTCTGCGTCAGCGAGCCTCCCCCTGAACCTGCGTGTCCACACCTGCGGCTCCCCATCCGCAGGTGCGAGACACCAGAACCAGCAATGTTCAGCTGGTTTTTCTAAGTTCAAATCACCCGTTGAGCATCCGAAACATCCACGAGGACCACGGGACCTCAACCAAGATTACCAACCAGTCCTAATACCTTATCCGAACTTAGTCGAACCTTCAAAATATATCATTTAACATCAAAATCACCAATTATGCATGGATTCAGGCCTAAGAACTTATGAAATTTCTAAAATACACAACCGATGCCGAAACACATCAAATCTCGTCTGAATGACCTCAAATTTTACACACAGGTCATAAATGACACTACAGACCTTCTACCACTTCCGAAATCCCATTCCGAGCCCGATATCAAAATTTCACCTATCGGCCGAAATCAGTGAAATTCTAACTTTCGCCAATTCAAACTTAAATCTACTACAGACCTCGAAAGCACATTCTGAACACGCTCCTAACCCCAAAATCACCCAACGGAGCTAATGGAGTCGATGAAATTCCATTTCGAATCCGTCTCCACACAGTTCCAACTACAACCAGATTTCTAAAGCTTAAACTCACATATAAGGACTATGTGTCTAAACACTCTCCGAATTTCACCACTCAACGTTTCGACAAGTCTCAAAAGAAGAAATAGACATGGGAAAAGCAGTTATTAGGGGATCAGGGCGCTAACTCTCAAAACGACCGACCGGGTCAATAAATTCTCCCCCTCTTAAGAAAATCGTTCGTTCTCGACGAGTATAGAGACATACCTGAAGATGCAAAAAGATGAGGGTACTGATTGCGCATATCCTACTCGGTCTCCCAAGTTGCCTCCTCGACCGACTAACCTCTCCACTGAACCTTCACTGATGCAATATCCTTTGACCTGAGCTTTCTGACCTGTCTATCCAATATGGCTACTGGCTCCTCAACATATGATAAATCCTTATCAAATTGGACTGAACCGAAATCCAAAACATGATTCGGGTCACCGTGATACTTCCGGAGCATAGAGACATGGAATACGGGATGAACTCCAACTAGGCTGGGAGGCAAGGCAAGCTCATAAGCAACCTCCCCAACACACTGCAACACCTCAAAAGGGCCAATAACCTCGGACTCAGCTTACCCTTCTTCCCGAACCTCATGACGCCCTTCATAGGTGATACCGGAAGCAAAACTCGATCACCAGCCATAAATGCAAAATCACGAACTTTCCGGTCCGCATAACTCTTTTGCCTAGACTGAGCTGTGCGAAGTCTCTCCTGAATCACCTTCACCTTGTCCAAAGAATCTTGAACCAAATCTGTACCTAACAATCGGGCCTCGCCCGACTCAAACCATCCCACTGGAGACTTGCACCGCCTACCATACAAAGCCTCATACGGAGCCATATGAATGTTGGACTGGTAACTGTTATTATAAGCAAACTCTGCAATCTGTCCCATGACCCTCCAAAATCCATAACACAGGCACAGAGCATATCCTCAAGAATCAGAATCGTGCGCTCGGACTGCTCTTCCATCTGAGGGTGAAAGGCTATACTAAACTCTACCCTGGTGCCTAGATCTTGCTGAACAGCTCTCCAGAACTGTGAAGTGAACTTTGTACCTCTGTCCGAAATGCCATGGAGGCGAACAATCTCCCTAATATAAATCTCCACCAACCTCTCGGAGGAGTAGGTAGTCATAATGGAATGAAATGGGTTGACTTGGTCAGCCGATCCACAATCACCCAAATAGCATCGAACTTTCTCAAAGTCCGAGGAAGTCCAACCACAAAGTCCATGGTGATCTGCTCCCACTTCCACTTTCGAAGCTCAATCTGCTGAAGTAACCCTCCTGGTGTTTGATGCTCATATTTGACTTGCTGACAATTGAGACACTTGGCCATAAACTCCACTATATCCTTTTTCATCCTTCTCCACCAATAGTGGTGTCTCAGATCCTGGTACATCTTCGCGGTACCTGGATGAATGGAATACCGCGAGCTATGGGCCTCCTCAAGAATCAACTCCCGAAGCCCATCCACATTGGGCACACAAATACAGCCCTGCATCCTCATCACACCATCATCACCTATAGTCACATCCCTGGAATCACCCCGCTGAACCTTGTCCTGAAGAACCAAAAGGTGGGGATCACCATACTGGCGCTCTCGGATGCGGTCATAAAGAGACGATCGAGCAACCACACAAGCTAATACCCAACAAGGCTCTAAAAGATTCAATCTCACAAACTGACTGGCTAAGGACTGAACATCCAAGGCTAAGGGCCTCTCAACTGCAGGAAGATATGCCAAACTCCCCAAACTCTCCGCCCGACGAGTCAAGGCATCGGCCACCACATTGGCCTTCCTCGGGTGGTATAATACGGTGATGTAGTAGTCATTTAGTAACTCCAACCATCTACGCTGGCGCAAATTGAGGTCCGTCTTCCTGAACAAGTGCTGCAAACTCCGGTGATCCGTGAAAATCACACAAAGAACACCGTATAAATAATGACGCCTTATCTTCAGGGATTGAACAATCGCTGCCAACTCAAGATCATGAACTGGATAATTCTTCTCATGCACCTTCAACTGTCTGAACGCGTAGGCAATCACCCTACCGTCCTGCATCAGCACCGCCCCAAGGCCACTCTTCGAAGCATCACAATAGACTGTATAGGACCCTGAACCCGTAGGCAATACCAACACTGGAGTTGTAGTCAGTGCTTTCTTGAGCTTCTGGAATCTCTCCTCACACTCCTCAGTCCACCTGAACGGAGCACCCTTATGGGTCAGTCTGGTCATAGGTGCTGCAATAGATGAAAATCTCTCTACAAAACGGCGATAGTACCAGCCAAACCAAGGAAACTGTGGATCTCAGTAGCTGAAGACGGTCTAGGCCAACTCTGCACCGCCTCCACCTTCTTTGGATCTACCTTGATCCCATCACAAGACACCACATGGACTAAGAATGCCACATAATCAAGCCAAAACTCACACTTAGAAAATTTGGCATACAATTTCTTCTCCCTCAAGGTCTGAAGCACAGTCCTCAAATGCTGCTCATGGTTCTCCTGGGACCGAGAATATACCAAGATGTCGTCAATAAAAACAATGACGAAGGAGTCAAGATAAGGATGGAACACACTGTGCATCAAGTGCATAAAGGCTGCTGGGGCATTGGTCAGCCCAAATGACATAAAAAGGAACTCATAGTGGCCATATCTGGTCCTGAAGGTAGTCTTTGGGATATCCAGCTCCCGAATCTTCAACTGATAATAACCAGAACGCAATTCAATCTTGGAAAATACAACTGGTCAAACAAATCATCAATGAGAGGCAATGGGTACATGTTCTTCACTATCACCTTATTCAGCTGTCGGTAATCAATACACATGCGCATAGAACCATTTTTTTTCTTTACAAACAATACCATAGCACCCCAAGGTGATACACTGGGTCTGATGAAACCCTTATCAAGAAACTCCTGCAACTTCTCCTTCAACTCCTTCAACTCAGGAGGAGCCATACGATAGGGAGGAATGGAAATAGACTGAGTGCCCGGCAACAAATCAATGCCAAAATCAATATTTCTGTCGGGTGGCATACCCGGAAGATCAGCAGGAAAAACATCAGGATAGTACCGTACAATCGGAACTGACTCAACTATAGGGGTATCAGCACTAACATTTTATCACATAGGCTAAGTACGCATCACACTCCTTCTCAACAATTCGATGAGCCTTAAGGAAAGAAATGACTCTACGGGGAGTATACTCTAAGGTACCTCTCCACTCTAACCTCTAAAATCCTGGCATAGCCAGCGTCACGGTCTTGGCGTGACAATCAAGAATAGCATAGTGGGGCGACAACCAGTCCATGCCCAAGATAACATCAAAATCTACCATATTGAGCAATAATAAATCAGCCCTGGTCTCAAAACTACTGATAACAATCAAACACGATCAGTATACACGGTCCACAAAAAGAGAATCTCCCACCAGAGTAGAAACAAAAATAGGGGAACTCAAAGAATCCCGAGATACCCCTAGATGTGAAGCAAATAAGAAGACAAGTATGAATACGTAGAGCCTGGGTCAAATAATATTGATGCATCCCTATGACAAACATGGAAAATACTTGTGATGACTGAATCTGAAGTGACGGCCTCAGAACGGGCTGGAAGAGCATAGTATCTACACTGGCCTCCCTCTCTTGGGCGACCTCGACCTCCCCGACCTCCACCTCGAGATGTCTGAGAAGGTCGGGTAGCAGCTGGGGATAGAATAATAGTTGTAAGACCCGGTGGAGCACGTGGGGCCTGATAAGTCTGAGATAGTGCACCCCTCCTAGCTTTGAGGCAATCTCTAATCACGTGGTGAGGGTCACCACACCCAAAATAAACCCTCGAAGGATGTGGCGGCTGGTGCTAACTCTGGACTGTCCTACTGGGCTGGCCGGTGATAGCACCTGGGGCAGGAGGAACATAAGATACTGGTGGTGCATAATAAGGCTCCTGAGGTCTAGGAGGAGCTGGAATACCACTGGATGCAGGGAGAGCTGAACGAACAAGGCGACTCACAAAGCCCCTACCATAGCAGGCTGCTGGTGCACGAACTCCCGAAACATGACCAGTCTCTCGAGACCTCTGGGCCTCTCTCTCCTCTCTGTCCCTGGGCTAGCATACTCTCAATCCTCCGAGCAATACTCACGGCCTACTAGTAAGTGACATCTGTTTCCAACTCCCTGGACATACTGGTTCAAATACTGCGGTGAAGTCCTTCAATGAAGCGTCGAACCTTCTCTCTGATAGTGGCAACCAAGGCTAGAGCATGATGAGCCAAGTCACTGAAACAGACTACATACTCCGATACAGTCATGGTACCCTGTCGTAACTGCACAAACTACGCACGCCAAGAATCCTTGAGTCTCTGAGGGACAAACTCAAGCAAAAACATCTCGGAGAATTGATCCCAGTAAGTGAAGCTGCCTCCTCCGGACTACTCAACTCATAGGCACGCCATCACTGATAAGCCGCTCCCTTCAGCTGGAAAGCAGTGAAAGAAACCCCACGGATCTCCACAATACCCATAGTGCGGAGAATGCGATGACACTCCTCAAGAAAACCCAGAGCGTCATCTGAAGCTAGTCCGCTAAAGTCAGGTGGGTGGTACTTCTTGTACCTCTCAAGTCTGAGCTGCTCTGCCTCAGAAGCATCTACCCTAGCATCATGCTGAGCTGGAGCCGCGGGGGGCATATGAATATACTATGGAACCTGCCCTATATGGTCCTTCTACTCAGGAGTATAGGCTGCGGGAGTTTGTTCCCCTCAACCGGCCTGAGATGTGGTTGGAGCTATCGGGAGCAGTCCCGCCTGAGACAGAGTTCTGAAGGAGCTCATGAACTAATCCAAAGTCTCCTGGAGGGCTGGAGTAATATTAGGGACCTCTTGTGCCCCTCCAACTGTAGCTGTTGGGGGCTCCTCCGTTGCTGCTCTCGCCGGTGCTCGGGCTGCACAGCGTGATCTTCCTCTACCGCGGCCCCTACCTCTAGTGGCTCTGGCTGGAGGCTCGGGTGCCTGATCGTTAGTACGTCCAGTACGGGTCCGCACCATCTGTGAGCAAGAGTAGAATAGAGTTTTAGAATTTTGATGACAACAACTACCACGACAAGGAATTCCAAAGAATATGATTATTCTTAACAGTTACATAGCCTCCCGAAGATAGATACAGACGTCTCCGCACCGATCCGCAAGACTCTAATAAACCGGCTTTTGACTTGTGACTTCTGTGAACCTAGACGCTCTGATGCCAACTTTTCACGACCCGATTTACCCTTCGGATGGTATCGTGACGGCACCTAGTCTCTACGACTAGGTAAGCCTAAATATTGCGGAACAATATAGATAACAAAAATAAAGACAGAAAGAAAAACATTTGTAGACATAACATAGCCGCTCAGCATGTACAAATATAACTTCCCAAAACCCGAAATGTCATATCTAGTCACAAGCTTTGAACTAAAAGTAGCTCTATACAAGGAAGTAGCAGAAATACATAAGTCATTTATGACTATACTAGAGTAAATGGGGACTCGTGGGATTCTGCGGACGCGGAAGAATTACCTCGCGGTCTCCTCAAAGTTGCTAAGTGACTCCTAGCCACGAAACGGAGTGCTGGTACCTGGGTCTGCACACAAAAAACATGTGCAGGAAAGGGCATGAGTACTCCACAATTGGTACCCAGTAAGTGCCAAGCCTAACCCCAGTCAAGTAGTGACGAGGTTAGGTTAAGGCTCTACTGGATTATTATAAGAAAACAGTCTAAAAATAGTACAAAAAGATATAAAAAGAGTTAAGGTAAAACAGTAGAAACAATTAAGCTGAAAGTAAAACAGTAACAGGGAGCCTTTGGCTCAGCACAAGTGTCACACAGTGGAATCTTCCGGGATACGTCTTGTAGTTCCAAATACAAATATGCAACGAAGTGCAGGGGGAAAGCTCCCAGAATACGTCTGTAGTCCCAATTTAAATATGTAGTACAGGGGGAAAGCTCCCGGAATACGTCCGTAGTCCCAATTTGAATATGCAATACGGGGGAAAATCTCCCGGAATACGTCCGTAGTCCAAATTTAAATATGCAATGCGAGTGAATACTAGAGACGGTGTATTTAAACGGTTCATTAAAAGAGTCGCAGACAAGACAAGATAAGGACTAACTAACATGGTACACATTATATCAAATAGAGAACTTAGGTAAAACAGGTAGGCATGCTTCTTCCTAATTTAGACTACACAAGTAGCACGTAGAACAATGAAATAGAAGTAAAATGATTAATGGCATTGATAGGAAAAATGGAATTTAAGCAACAATGGCATGTGTATGTACTCGTCACCTCACGTACACGACGCCCATACAACAAATAGTATAAAAACAACCTAAGGGGAATTCCCCAACACAGAGTTAGGCAAGCCACTTACCTCGACTGCTCTACTCAACTCAAAACCACACTCTTGCCACGAGTACCCGACTTCGAATGACCCAAATCTATTAAATTCAATTGCATAATGTAAATGTCACTTTAAGGAATAAATATAGCTAATTAGTTCGAAAGTAATACGCGAAATTAGGAAAATTTCCCAAAAAGTCCCTCGGGCCCATATCACGGAAACGAGTGAAAGTTACAAATTTAGAACATCCATTCACTCACGAACTCACTCGAACAAGAATCATCAAAATCCGACGTGAAAATCTCCCTAAATTCTCAGATTTCAACTTGGGGAACTTTCATCCTATTTTCATGAATTTTCACCCAAATTCATTGATTAGATTGAAAGAATTGCTATGGATTAATGATAAACAAGTGAATTAAGGTTAGAAATCGTTACCTATGAATCCTCTCTTCAAATCCCAGTGAAAATCTCCGAAACTCGAGCTCTAAATTGTTTTAGGAGATATGAATTCCAAACCCTCAGATTTTTGTATAAACAGTCCAGGGATTCCTCACCTGCGACTATAGGACCGCACCTGCGAAAAATCCATCGCAGGTGCGAAAGTCACTTAACTTAGCTGGGGTCGCACCTGCGATTGCTGGGCCGCACCTGCGGCTCCGCACTTGCGAGCCTGGTAGCCTTGGCCAATTTCCGCGCATGCGATCCTCCCTCTGCACCTACGTGTCCGCACTTTCGGCTCCCCATGCGCAGGTGCGAAACATTAGAACCAACAATGTTAAGCTAGTTTTTGAAAATCACCCGTTGAGCATCTGAAACATCACCGAGGCCCCCAAGACCTCAACCAAGCTTACCAACCAGTCTTAATACTTTATCTGAACTTAGTCGAACCTTCAAAACACATCACATAACATCAAAATCACCAATTATGCATGGATTCAGGACTAAGAACTTATGAAATTTTGAAAATTCACAATCGATGCCGAAACACATCTAATCTCGTCTGAATGACCTCAAATTTTACAAACATGTCATAAATGACGCTACAGACCTGATGCCATATCTGAAATCCCATTCCGAGCCCGATATCAAAATTTCACCTATTGGCCGAAATCGCCGAAATTCTAACTTTCGCCAATTCAAACCTAAATCTACTACAAACATCAAAAGCACATTCTGAACATGCTCCTAACCCCGAAATCACCCAACGGAGCTGATGGAGTTGAAGAAATTCTACTCTGGATTTGTCTCCACACAGTTCCAACTACGACCCAATTTCTAAAGCTTAAAGTAACATATAAGGACTATGTGTCCAAAAACTCTCCGAATTTCACCTCTCAACGTTCCGATAAGTCCCAAAAGCAGAAATAGACATGGGAAAAGCATTTATTAGGGGATCGGGGCGCTAACTCTCAAAATGACTGACGTGGTCGTTACAGTTACACGACGGTTGATGGCTTTGGAACAACTCTCGGCACGTTCAACGATGAATGTATTTTAAGTGGGGGAAGATGAAACGACCCGATCGGTTGTTTTGAGCATTTGCACTTCACTCGGTAGTTTGAGGGCATGAGTAGCTCCGTATGATATATTGTAACTTGTGTGAATTGTCGGTTTTGGTTTTCAGGTTATTCAAAATTGATTTGGAAGAATGAACTTCATGAGTGAAGCTTTAAGTTAGAAGAGTTGACCAAGTTTCACTTTTTTTAGTATTTGACCTCGGATTAGAGTTTTTATGGTTCAGTTAGGGCTGGATGGTGATTTTAGACTCGGACGTATGCTCGGATTTTCAATTGGATATTTCTAGAAAGATTCGACACTAATTGGTGAAGGTTGGTAATTTTGAAGGATTGGGAAGTTCATAAGTTTGACCGAAAGTTGACTTTGTGGATATCGGATTCGGATTGTGGTTCCACAAATTTGAATAGCTTTGTTATGTCATTTGGGACTTGCGTGCAAAATTTGAGGTCATTCCGAGTTGATTTGATATGTTTTGGCGCGAGTTTTTGGAAGTCTAAAGTTCATTAAGTTTGATTTCATGTGAGATTCGTCATTTTGATGTTGTTATGCATGATTTGAGGCCTCGAATAAGTTCGTTTTATTTTATGGGACTTGTTGGTAAATTCGGACTGGGTCCCGAGGGGCTCGGGTGAGTTTCGGATAGGTATGGGTTGTGTTGTGCTCGTTTTTTATGATTCGACGTTGTTTCTTCAAGCATAAATGGTACCAGATTATGCAAATGAGCTCCAGTTTCTATTTTTATTGAAGCATTAGATTCGTATCATAATTACGGAGTCATGTAAACAAGAATCGTCGTATTTGGACATCGTATGAGCACTTTATGATCATTTTATTAAAAATTGGGTTGGTAGAATTTTCAGATTAATTAAGAAATTGCTACTATATTCGTATTTAAAAATATGCATTATTTACAAATATTGAAACCAACATATCTACTTTGTTATAAGGTCAAATGGAGTGATTCAAAAGCCTAACTTGATTGACATTTCATAAGAAATCCATTGAAGGCATCAAAAGTGTGTTTCGAGATTATTTGGTATAAGAATCGAGGCAGAACAGCTGGGCGGAAGCGTATAAATCAAGGGTTTCTTCATATGATCATATTTTTAGTTGGGGAGCTCGGATTTGGATGATCTATAAGTGATTTTCACCATATGGATTAGTATAAGTGTTCTATACTCATTTTTTTATATTTCATGAATCTATCTTCGTTTTTTGCAATTGGTTGATGATTTCAAAAGTGAAATTTGGGGTTTTTAAAAAAAAAATTCATATAGTGCATTTTTGAGTTTTAAACATCGATTTAGCATCGAATTTGAGTGAAACTCGTATGGTTGGACTCGTTATTGAATGGTTTGTCAGATGTTGTGAGTATTGTCGAATTCCAAGGTGCGGGCCCAGATTGGACTTTTGGGATGATTTTTTGGACTTTGATTAAATATTTGACCTTTATCGATTGAGTTTGTTTCCTTTGGCTTTATTTGATGTATTTGAGTTGCTTTTGAATAGTTTTGAGCCGTTCGAAGGTCGGTATGAGCGAGATGGAATTTTTGGAGCATCGCTTGGTTTGCTCGGTATTGAAATTTGCTCGTTCGAGGTAAGTAACACTTCTAAACTTGGTGTTGAGGGTATGAAATCCCGAATTACGTGTTATCTGATTGATTTTGAGGTGAAGTGCATACTAGGTGATGGGCGTGTGTGCGCGCACCATAGTAACTGTGACTTAGTCGATTCTAAAGAACTGTGTGGCTATCTATTTGAACATTTTTACTGTACTCTCTGTGATAGATCACTTGAGCTATGATCCATGTTAGAGACCATGTATAGGCTACATGCTTATCCGGTTAGGACCCACTGAGGTCATTTATGTTGTTGAGTTATCCGCTTACATTGCATTTACATACTCAGTCATACGCATTGTTATGCATATCATATCTCAGTCTCTATTGACATTTATTGATACATCACATCATTATTTCTGGGCTGATTTTTCATGTTATTGAGAGCCCCATAGACTAGAGAGATTGATGATTGAGTTAGGTCATGGGCCTGATGGTGAGGATATTTATGGGATCAGGATGCACGCTGCAACATGTTTTATTGATTAAAGATGGGAGGGGAATGCAAGTCGTAGAATGTTTTACTAATTTATGTCATGATTAGCATGTTATAGCGCTTGGGCTGAAGGAGCCCCTCTGGAGTTTGTACATACCCCCGATGAGCGCAGGTACTTACT
Organism: Nicotiana undulata; assembly: GCA_005239495.1. NCBI lineage: Eukaryota > Viridiplantae > Streptophyta > Magnoliopsida > Solanales > Solanaceae > Nicotiana > Nicotiana undulata. Next base: position 25,659 of record MDKH01216414.1, on the reverse strand, counting down.
AAGTGCGAGTGACGAGTGCCAATTGATTGGGAGTATTGAGTGACTGTGAGGACTTAGTGGTTGTGAGGACTAAGTGACTGTGAGGAATGAGTGATTGAGAGGAGTGAGTGCATTGATGCACCGAGTGTATGCATATAGTTTTATCACTGCATGGTATTATAGTTGGCATGCATACATTGACATATAGGCATAGAGATGCATTTCCTCATGCCATTTGAAAAATGAAATATTTACCTGTTGAAAGCCTTTGGGAAAAATCACAGTTTTCAAACTTATATTTTTTTGCGATTTCGGTAAAAGATTTAAGATTTTTCACTGATATACTTTAAAGTCAGACTTATTTTCTGGAACTGTGAACGAGCTGAGCATTTTATCTCTGAGTTACTTCTTTTATTACTTTCATTATGTTGTTATGAACTGTTGTTGGATATTGGTGTTGGACACCGACCTATGTTCCAGCTCGTCACTACTTTCAACCTAAGGTTAGGTTTGTTACTTATAGAATACATCGGGTCGGTTGTACTAATACTACACTTCTGCACCTTGCGTGCAGATGTTGGATGTTGATGTTGCTCTGATCGGCGGGAGTTTGAATTGAAGACGTACATGAGTTCTGGTTATAACTGCCTCTTGTTCATGGTAGCCTTAAATTTATAAAAATATGTTTATGTACATCTCAAACAGATGATGTATGTTTACCAGCTTTGTAAATTCTAATCTTAGAAGCTCATTATTTGTAATACCAGTCCTTGGGGAATGTATAAGATTTAGATATTTTCTTTTAATTAATTGTCTTGTTAAATTTCATTGGATTTGGATAGTTGATAACTGGGTTACCTAGTGGGCTGGGTTAGGTGCCATTATGACTAGTTGGATTTTGGGTCGTGACAATGTCATATTTATATTTTAATTGTTATGAGTGGCCTTGAATTATTTAGAAACGAGATCACTTTAGTTAGAAGAGTTAATTGTTTAATTCAGGAAAATAATAGAAGTGCTAGATTAAATGCATTTAAGGATAAATGTGTACAATTTGGACTAAAACTAAGACTCGTGCATGAAGAAATAGTTACTAAGTGGAATTATACTTAATTACTCTGAAGATGTTGTTATAAATATAAAATGCCTATAACTTAAGTTGTCAATTCTCATTGTACCGATCCTAACCGTTTGTTAACTTTTAGAACTTGGGATGTCATTGAAAATGTTGTAAATTTTTCACAAAAATTCTATTTATCTACACTTTAGTTTTCTAGAGTTTATTATCCTACCATTGCAAATGGTTTTGTTAATATTGCTGAAATTTCTCTTTACTACATAATTTCAAGAATAAAGAACGATATAGTTATGTTGTTGAATCTATGCTAGATAAATTTGAGAATTATTTATTTCCAATTCTCTCTATTTACCTAATTGGTGCTATTTTAAACCCTTCTATCAAAATGGCCACTTGTTGCCAATTAGTCACTGCTTTATATGTTTATATGGATATTGAACTAACTTAAAACCCCGATGTTGAAACTTACATTTCTGTTCTAAACAAACATTTACAGACTTTATAGAATTATTAAGCTAACAATGTTGATGCTTCTGCTGTTGTAGATGCAAATATTCCTTCAAGTTCAGTTTCAACATCTGCATCCGGTGCTTTGGAGGATAATGATGATGTTGACGATTATTTGATTTGGTCTACACCAGGAGAGTATCAATAAACTAGTATCAGGACTATTGATGAAATCCAATTCTACTTGTCGTGCCCCTTTTTGTCGCGAAATCGGGTTTCGACATGTCACAAATCTTTTAAAGGAAGGGTTATTAAAAGAGAGAGTCACCACCTAACGGATTAAGGTGCGTTAGGGCACCTATTTGCAAATGACTCGGGTTTACTAGTTTGCGTAACCAACGATCGGATAATGACTCAAATTACCTCGAGGAGAAGGTGTTAGGCACTCCTTGAGGTCCACAACGGTGGGTCCCAGCCGAACTTAAATCATAATCATGTGAATTAGTCTAAGAGACAAGAAACAATTTGGACAAAGAAAGAATTATTTTTACAGGAATGGGGGGGGGTCCTAATTTTTTTAGCCTAAAGGATCACCCCGTGCAACATAAATAATACTTCGTAACTCCCTCGAGATGGGGTGTTACTCATATTATTTAGCGAGCACAGACTATCATCTCTTGCTACCCGATTACTATCTTTAAGTTGTTTACCTAAAGCCCTCTATTTGATTCTAAGTCGTACCTGTGCTTTTTGAGTTAGAGGGGGGTCGATCTCACGAGGCTCCCACTCGGAAAAATCTCAATCCTCGGGATAGGTCGTCCCGTGGATTACGAAAACCAGAGGAGGGAGTTAGAGGCTGGAACCCAAAAACCGAAGCCCCTCCTAGGCTTGTGGAGCACCTGCTTCTTCGATTTCTTTGCCTCGGAGCTTAGAGAGCCCGAGGGTTTTCTATTCCTCTTCTTTGTTTTCTCTGTGGCAGCAACAGAGGGATCAACGGGCGGGGGCACATCTTCGTCCCCTTACGAAAGCCTAAGTTCTATGGTCTTAGACAAACCTACAATAATAAAAAGGGAAAAGAGGTTAGTATAAAATAAGGTGGATACATGATGTTGGCTATTCGGAAAGAGACCTTACAATGGGAACAGGCTTCCCATCGGCCCTTCGAGAGTCCACTCCATGTGCGCCCGAAGTAGGACATCTGAGTACAGATGCCCTCAATCCACTCCTTTAACCAGGGGACCACATTCGGAACCCTGGCGACAACTGCATAGCCATAAACATGAATGTGAAGAAATTTTGATGTTGAAAGAAGGAGTTGAACTTACGAGACACATTCCGTTTCTCATGGAATGGAATATATTCAGGGGGGGTCAAAACCTCGATCTTTACTCGTACGAAGCGTCTCTGTCAGCCCCGGTCTTGGTCATCATTGATACTAGAGAAGGGGGACTTGCTCGCCCAGCGTGTTAGCTTTGTCAGTCCCCCTCGAAACATCCAGAGACTGTATAATTGAAGAGGGTGGTCGATCATGAACTGGCGAGATTGGGTCTTGTTAAAGAAGTAACGAAGGAGGGTCTTGTTAAAGAAGTAACTATGGGCGATTTCACTCCCCCATCAGTTGGTTTGAGCCCATCGAGGCTAGGTTATAAGGTACTCATTTGGTAATGGATGCCTGGGATAAGGTAAAATTGATTTCGGAGCGGCTTCACACAAAATAGTCCAAACAGAAGAGTTACGCAGATCAAAAAGTGTGTGATTTATAATTTATAGTGGGCGAGAATGTTCTCTTAAAAGTCTCTCCACTAAAGGGTATTATGAAGCTTGGAAAGAAGGCCAAGCTGAGTCCGAGGTTTATTGGCCCATTTGAGGTGTAGATGCGAATTAGGGAGGTTACTTGAGAGCTTGCTTTGCCTCCTAGTCTATCGCGAGTTCATCTGGTTTTCCATGTGTCTATGCTCTTGAAGACCCATGCCAACAGGTCACATGCCTTAGATTACAACACAGTTAAGCTAGATGAGAGCTTCTGTTATGAGGAGGAGCCATATGCCATGGTTGACAAGTAGATTTGCAAGTTGAGGACTAAGAAGATTTATGTGGTAAAGGTCTAGTGGAGGGGCCAACCAGTCGATGAGGTGACTTGGGAAACTGAGGAGGACATGCAGAGCAGATATCGACACTTATTCTGCAAACCAGGTATGATTCTAGACCCGTTCGAGGACGAACGATTTCTTAAGAGGTGGAGAATGTAATGCGACCAGTCATTTTTCTTGAACGATCCACGCTTCCATAATTATGATTCCCCCTATGTGCTTTAACTATTTTATGACTTTTGGGGATGGTTGGTTTGGTTTTGGAATGGTTCGAGTTGAATTCAAAACACTTAGTTCTTTTATAGTGGCCAAATATGGCCATGTTTGACCTCAACATTTTGAGTAAACGGCCTCGGAACTGGAATTCATGGTTTCTATAGGTTTGTATGATAATTTTGGACATGGGCGTGTGTTCAAATCGTCTTTCGGGTGACCCGTGAGCATTTTAGCGCTTAATATTGAAAGTTGGCGCATTGCAGGTTTTCAAGTTCTTTAAATTTTGTTTGAAGAAAACTTTGGTCCTATTGAGGTCCGTTTGAGATCTCGATCCTGGGTATAGGTACCTATGGTGATTTATGACTTGTACAAAAAATTTGGCATCATTCCGAGTTTTCTAAGTATGATTCAACGCGTTCGAGGCTAGTTGAAAAGGTTTGAAGTTCATAAGTTGATTAATCAGGTTTTGGTGTGTGATTATTAGTTTTGATGTTATTTTATGTATTTTGAGGCTTCAGAGTAGGTACTTACTATATTTATGGACTTGTTAGTATAATTGGATGGGGTCCCCGGTGGCTCGGGTGAGATTCGAACCACCCGGAGCTAAGTACTAATTATTGAAATTTGGATGTTCCGGTTTCCATCTTCACGAATGTGGAGAAGGCCTCGCGTTTGCGTTAAGGAAATAGGGTTGGGGACTTTTGTTCTACTCATTCGTGATAGCAAGGTCGCGATCGTCAAGCTTTGGAACAATGGCCTCCGCTTTCACGTTCCCCTAGTCGCGTTAATGAAGAAGTTCTAGGAGTGGGTGCTGGGCAAGTCAAATGCACTTTGCGTTCATGAAGAGCGGGCCGCATTCGCGAAGGGCGGGTTGCGTTCGCGAAGGGCGCATCGCATTCGAATAGTTGCTTGAGGCATTGTCTTCGCATTCGCGTGGGCCTTCTCGCGATCATGAAGAAGATTTTCTAGGGACTTGGTTGTTTTGGCTACACAATCACGAGGGTTTTTTCGCGATCACAAAGAAATAAGCCCTAGGCTGTGTGTTTTAGAAAAAATGGCACTTAGGCTCATTTTGTTCATTTATGTCACGACCCAAATTCCCAACCTTAGTGATCGTGATAACGTCTAACACCACCTTTGCTAGGCAAGCCAATGTTAGAAATCGATTAACTAATTTTCCTTAATTAATTACTTCAGTATAAATAATCTAATTTAAATGATCTTAATTAAATTAATTCCCAACATCCATAGAATAAAATAATAACAATGACCAATTAAATGAAACAAACCACGAACGAATTATAATAACAAATCTAAGACTACCCCAGGGTCTGGTGTCACAATCCACAAACAACTAAAGAGTACTACACATAATGTCTGAAAGAAATTGTGTAACTGTTCTGAATGATATAATACATTGTATGTAAATATAGGAGAAGACTCTCGGATATATGCGAACGCCGGCAGATGTACCTTGTGTCTACAAACGAAATCGGGTGGTCGTCCTAGAATCCTCTACTGTTGAGTGGTACATGGATCTGTGCAAAAAGAGCACAGAGTGTAGTATCAGTACAACCGACCCCATGTACTGAGTAAATGTCGAGCCTAACCTCGGCGAAGTAGTGACGAGGCTAAGTCGGGCTTCAACAATATAACCGATAACAACAATAAATACTAAAGGCAAAAAGAAAATTAAACAAATGGATAAATAAAGGATGCAACAAAATAAAATAACTCAGTTATAACCAATTCTCAAATAACTCTTAAAAATTCCAAACTTTAACTTTAAATAAAATAGTAGGAAAATATTTAAAGAGTAGTAGTAAAATAGCCATGTCAACTATTCAAACTTTTATTTCCTTTTTCTAAAAAAAAATCAGTAAAACATAAATATAAATATTCTCCCTTATCACTCATTGTTGCGGCGTGCAACCCTCTCCCACCTGTCCTCCCTTATTGCTCCTCCCTAAAATATCTCCCTTATTACTCCTGTTGCGGCGTGCAACCCGATCCCACCTATCCTCCCTTATTACTCCTTGTTGCGGCGTGCAACCCGCTCCCACCAGACATATGATATCAATTTATTCAAAATTTCACAAATCAGGCCAAGCCTTTCACAATACTTTTGTTTCAACAATTATAAATAATAAACCACATTTTTCTCATGACTTCATCAATAACCTCCGATCATAAAACCAACAAGAAATATCAAAATATATGCATTTATTCCATAAAAAATAATACCAAACCTCTCAGGCATATTTATATCATGAGGGAACCAACTCTAACAACCAATACTCTTTCCAAACAATCACAACAATTCAACAAGCCCAAATAGTCATAGAAACAATAAAGAAAATGTAACGGTTAAGACAATAATCAAATAAGTGGGGAACGGGAAAGGAGATCATGTTTAACAAACAATTTGGGTGGTGCATAGATACTCGTCACCATACCTATACACCACACCCATGCAATTCACATAGTAAACAAGTGGGGAGTCTTATTCCCTCAAGCTAAAGTTAAACCAAACACTTACCTCAATTCCGCAGGCCACTCACTGCTCAATTATAGCTTTTCCTTTTGAATCCACCTCTAACTTGCTCGAATCTAATCAAAATTAACTTAATATCATTAACTAATGCTAAAGGAAATAACTTTATTGAAAAATATAATTTTTCCTATGTTTTCTCAAAAAAGTGAAAACCCGACCCCGAGCCCGCTTGGTTTATACTCGGGGTTCGGACCAATTTACGATTACCCATTCACCCAGGAACCCAAATATACTATTAGTTTCGAAATCCGAGCTTAATGTGATATAAAAATTTATTTTTTATAGAACTCCTTAATTCTACCCAAATCCTAGATTTTTACCATAAAATATCCTTTGTTTTTGCTTTAAAAGTGATGCAAAATAATAAAAAATTGAAAGAACAAGGTTTGGAACCGATTACCTATGGATTGGGGGTGAAGATTGTTGAAGAAAAATCGTTTTTAGGGCTGGAACCTCGAAAAATTGGTAAAGAAAGGGTTCTGCCCGGTTTTTAATTCGTTTTTATAACACTGAATAGGTGACCTTCGCGTTCGCACCACAATGGTCGCGTTCACGAAGGGTCAGGGCCCCAAGGCCTACGCGTTAGCAGGGATTAGGCCGCGTTCGCGGAGCTTAAGCTCCTAGGCCTCCGCATTCGCGGTCAGGCCTGTGCGTACGCATAGAAGGAGCCCAGCGGCTCTCCTAGGCCCACTAAATCTATGCGTTTGCTAGGCCCCAGCCGCGTTGGCATAGAACAAAATGGCCCCCACCTATTTACCCTATGCGTTCGTGTTTAGGGTAGTGCAAACGCAATGCACAAAATAGTTGTGCACCAGCAACAACAAAGACACCAGAACATTTAAGTGCAATAACATCCTGTGGCCTATCTGAAACTCAGCCGAGCCCTCGAGGCTCTAAAAAAATCATGCACGCAAGTCTAAAAACATCACACGGACTTGATCATGCAATAAAATCATGAATATAACATGTAAATCTATGAATTAAACCTCAAAACTCACCATTTTCAACAAAAACTTTTAAAGTTCATAATTTCTCAACCGGATGTCCGAATCACATCAAACGAACTCCGTTTTTCACCAAATTTCACAGTTAACCTTTAAATATCATAACAAAGTTGTACCGGGCTCCGGAACCAAAACACGGATCCGATACCAATGATTTTTAGCATTATTTCATTTCCTTTATTCATGAACATTTCAGCAAAACAATTTCTTTCAAAAATTGATTTCTAAGGCTTGGGACTTCGAAATTCATTTCCGGGCATACGCCCGAGTCCCATATTTTACTGCAGACCTCTCGGGATCGTCGGAACACGGATCTGGGTCCGTTTACTCAAAATGTTGACCAAAGTCAACTTTTATCAAATTTAAATTCTAAAAATCACTATTTCTCATATTTTCACATAAAAGCTTTCCGGTTTCACGCCCGGACTGCACACGCAAATTGAGGTATTTCATTTTAGTATTTTTATGGTTATTTTTCATGGAACGGAGTCTAATTTTATAAAATGACCCCTTGGGTCATCACAATCTCCACCTCTAAAACACATGTTCGTCCTCGAACGAACATAGAAAATTACCTGAAGTGGCGAACAAGTGTGGGTACTTACTCTGCATGTATGACTCGGACTCCCAAGTAGCTGCCTCAACGGGCTGGCCTCTCCAATGCACTCGAACTGAAGGAAAACTTTTAGATCTCAATTGGCGAACCTGCCGATCTAAAATAGCTACCGGCTCTTCCTCATAAGTCAAGTCTTTGTCCAATTGGACAGAGCTGAAATCTAAAACGTGGGACGGGTCACCACGATATTTTTGGAGCTATAGACACATGGAATACCGGATGAACTAAGGATAACCCTAGAGGCAATGCATGTCTGTAAGCTACCTCTCCCACCTTATCAAGAATCTCAAACAACCCGATATACCTAGGGCTCAACTTGCCCTTCTTCCTAAACCTCATAACACCCTTCATGGGAGACACACGAAGAAATACCCTCTCTCCAACCATGAATGCTACATCACGAACCTTACGATCGGCATAACTTTTTTTCCTAGACTGAGCTGCACGAAGTCTCTCCTAAATAATCTTGACCTTAGCTAAGGCCTCCTGAACTAAGTTGATACCCAACAATCGGGCCTCTCCTGGCTCGAACCATCCAACTGGCGATCTGCACCGTCTACCATATAACGCCTCATAAGGAGCCATCTGAATCTCGACTGATAACTATTATTATAAGATAACTCCGCTAACGGCAAGAACTGATCCATGAACCTCCAATATCAATAACACAAGCGCGGAGCATGTCCTCCAATATCTGAATGGTACGCTCGGACTGCCCGTCAGTCTGAGGGTGAAATGATGTACTCAACTCGACTCGGGTACCCAACTCACGCTGAACTGCCCTCAAAAAGTGCAAAGTAAACTGCGTACCCCGATCAGAAATGATAGACACGGGCACCCCATGAAGGCGAACAATCTCCCGAATATACAACTCAGCCAACCGCTCTAAAGTATAAGTACTAGCCATAGGAATGAAGTGTGTGGACTTAGTCAGCCTGTCCACAATAACCCAAACCGCATCGAATTTCCTCTGAGTCCGTGGGAGCCCAACAACGAAGTCCATAGTGATACGCTCCCACTTCCACTCAGGAATCTCTATCTGCTGAAGAAAACCACCAGGTCTCTGATGCTCATATTTTACCTGCTGACAATTTAAGCAACGAGCCACATAAGCCACTATGTCCTTTTTCATCTTTCTCCACCAATAATGTTGTTTAAAATCTGGGTACATTTTTGCTGCATATGGGTGAATAGAATACTTGGAGCTGTGAGCCTCCTCAAGGATCAATTCACGGAGGCCATCAACATTAGGCACACACAACCTACCCTGCATCCTCAAAACACCATCATCTCCAACTGTAACCTGCTTGGCATCGTCGTGCCGAATTGTGTCCCTAAGGACCGCCAAATGTGGGTCATCATCCTACCGCTCTCGGATACGATCAATTAGAGAAGACCGAGTGACAGTATAAGCTAGGACACTTCTGGGAGAAATATCGAACCTCACGAATGATTAGCCAAAGTCTGAATGTCTGAAGCCAACTATCTCTTGCCAACTGGGATATACGCAAGACTTCCCATACTCATCGCCTTTCTACTCAATGCATCGGTCACCACATTGGCCTTCCCCAGGTGATACAATACAGTGACATCACAATCGTTTAGCAACTCTAACCACCTCCGCTGCCTCAAATTTAGATCTTTTTGCTTGAATAAGTACTGGAGGCTGCGATGGTCAGTAAAAATCTCACATGGCACGCCATAAAGATAATGCCTCCAAATTTTCAAAGCATGTACAATAGCTGCCAACTCTAAATCATGAATAGGGTAATTCTTCTCATGGACTTTCAACTGACGAGACGCATACGCAATCACCTTGCCATCCTGCATCAACACTTCTCCAAGGCCAACTCGAGAAGCATCACAATACACCGTCAAAGAACCTGAATCTGATGGTAACACCAACACCGGTGCTGAAGTCAAGGTTGTCTTGAGCTTCTGAAAGCTTGTCTCGCACTCATCTGACCATGTAAATGGGGCACCTTTCTGAGTCAATTTAGTCATTGGAGCTGTTATGGATGAAAACCCCTCCACAAAATGACGGTAGTAACCGGCCAAACCCAAGAAACTCCTAATCTCTGTGACTGTGGTGGGTCTAGGCCAGTTCTTGACTGCCTTTATCTTCTTAGGATCAACCTGAATACCCTCAGTTGATACAATATGACCCAAAAAGGCTTGTGAATATAACCAGAACTCACATTTAGAAAACGTAGAATACAACTGATTATCTCTCAAAGTCCGTAGTGCTATACGGAGATGCTGCTCATGCTCTTTCCGACTGCGTGAGTATATAAGAATGTCATCAATGAACAGGATCACAAAAGAGTCCAGATGTGGCTTGAAAACCCAATTAATTAAGTCCATAAAGGCCGTTGGGGCATTAGTCAACCCAAAAGACATAACCAAAAATTCATAGTGCCCATACCTCGTACGAAAGGCTGTCTTAGGGATATCGGATTCCCTAATCTTCAACTGATGGTAGCCTGACCTAAAATAAATTTTCGAAAACACTATAGCACCCTGAAGCTGATCAAATAGGTCATCAATCCTCGACAATGGATATTTATTCTTGATAGTAACTTTATTCAGTTGCCTGTAGTCTATGCACATTCTCATTGACCCATCTTTCTTCTTTACGAACAAAATCGGTGCACCCCAAGGCGAGACACTGGGTCTTATGAAACCCTTATCTAGAAAATCTTGTAACTTTTCTTTTAACTCTTTCAGTTCTGGTGGGGCCATCCGATATGGAGGAATGGAAATGGGCTGAGTGCCCGGAGCCACATCAATATAGAAATCAATATCCCTGTCGGGCGGCATACCGGCAGGTCTTCAGGAAATACCTCAGGAAATTGACGCACGATAGGAACTGACTCTATAGAAGATACCTCACCATCAGAATCACGAATATGAGCCAAATAAGCCAAACACCCTTTCTCCACCATGCGACGAGCCTTGGCATATGAAATTACCTGGCTGGGAGAACGACTAGGAGTCCCTTTCCATTCTAATCGAGGCAACCCCGGTAAAGCTAGAGTAACTATCTTGGCATGACAGTCTAAAATGGCATAATAGGGCGACAACCAATCCATGCCCAATATAATATCAAAGTCAACCATGTCTAGGATTAAAAGATCAACACTAGTTTCCAGATATTTAATGACTACCACGCACGAACGATACACTCGATCTACCACAATAGCATCCTCCACCGATGTAGACACATAAACAGGAACACTCAAGGGATCACGGGCCACATTCAAATACGAGGCAAAATAGGAGGAAACATACAAATAAGTAGACCCCGAATCAAAAAAAATGAAAGCAGCTCTATCACAAACTAAGATGATACCTGTAATAACAGCGTCGGAGGATTCTGCCTCAGGCCTAGCTGGAAAAGCATATAGTCGGGGCGGAGCCCCACCACCCTGAACCACACCTCTAGGAGGACCTCCACCTCTAGCAGGCTGACCTCTACCTCTAGCTATCTGTCCTCCACCTCTAACATTCTGGCCTCTACCTCTGACTACCTGACCCCTACCCCTTGCTGGCTGGGCAGGTGGTACTGCAGCTGGTGCCGGAACTATGGCACGAGAAACCTGGTACTGATGTTGATTACCTAGAAATTTCGGACAAACCCTCCGAACATGCCCATATTCACCATACTTAAAACATCCCTCCTGATATGAGTACTGACCCTGACAAACCGGCTGACTACGATAATAACTCTGCATAGGAGGTGCTCTAATAAGAGTTGAGCACTGTAGACTGGCTGAGCAGAAAGAGGTGCATAAAAACCAAGACCCCTGAAGTACCATGTGAAACCTGTAGCGCTGAATGGAATGGCCCCTGCTAAACGAAGTCCCGCCTCCAAATGAGGCACCACTGAAAACAGCGGAATGGCGAGGTCTCTTGTCTTACCCCTGACCTCCCATCCCAAGAACTGACTCAACCCTTCTAGCTATATTAGTTGCATCCTGAAGAGAAATGTCGGATCCTGTCTCCTTGGCCATCTGCAACCTGATGGGCTGAGCAAGGCCATCAATAAATCGTCTGATCCTCTCCCTCTATGTGGGCAATATAAGCATAACATGTCTAGCCAAATCCACAAAACGAGTCTCATATTGAGTCACAGTCATGTTACCCTACTGTAGTCGCACAAACTGACGACACTTATCCTCTCGAGTAGTGACAGGTAAGAACTTCTCCAAAAAGAGATAGGAAAACTGATTCCAAGTCAGGGCTGGTGATCCCACTGGCCTAGTCAACAAATAATCTCTCCACCATTTCTGGGCAGAACCAGTCATCTGAAAAGCTGCAAAATCGACCCCATTGGTCTCCAAAATACCCATATTACGTAACACCTCATGACAACTGTCCAGATATTCCTATGGATCCTCTGAAGTAGCACCACTAAAATGGACAGGAAATAGCTTAATGAACCTGTCAAGTCTCCACAAAGAATCTGATGACATGGATGCCCCATTAGCAGGCGGCACTGCAATAACTGGCTGAATTACCCCAACGGTATTGATCACTGGAGTCTGAACCTGAGGAGTAGTCTGAACTGGAGTGTGGGTAGTAGGAGTCGAGATCCCTCCTCCAGCCTGAGATACGGTTGCTGCAACAGGAAAGGTGCTAGTCTGGGCCACACTCTTCATAAGGCCCACTAAACGGACCAAAGCATCCTTAAGAATTGGGGTATTAATAAACCCCTGGGGAACCTGAGTTGGTCCCGCTGGGATAGTCTGAGTCGGAACCCCCTCATTAATCTCAATCTTGGGTTCCGCAGCTGTGGCTGCTGCCTGAGAAATGGGCTGAGTCCTGACCCTGCCTCGGCCTCTGGCGCGGCCTCGGCCTTTGCCCCTAGTAGGAGTTGCTGCTGCTGGAGGTCCGGAATTCTGGTCAGCGGAACATGAAGCACGTGTTCTCGCCATCTGCGAGGGAATAGAAGAATCCAAATCAGTATTTGAGGTACAAGAATTAGCACGATAGAATAGAAATAAAAATGGGGTGGTTTCCTAACTCAATAGCCTCTGAGAGATAAGTACAAACGTCTTCGTACCAATCCTTCAGACTCTACTAAGCTTGTTCGTGGATTGTGGGACCTAAGTAAACCTAGTGCTCTGATACCAATTTGTCACGACCCAAATTCCCAACCTTAGTGATTGTGATGGCGCCTAACACCACACTTGCTAGGCAAGCCAATGTTAGAAGTCGATTAACTAATTTTCCTTAATTAATTACTTCAGCATAAATAATATAATTTAAATGATCTTAATTAAATTAATTCCCAACAACCATAGAATAAAATAATAACAATGACCAATTAAATGAAACGAACCATGAACTAATTATAATAACAACTCTAAGACTACCCCAGGGTCTGGTGTCACAATCCACAAACAACTAAAGAATACTACACATAATGTCTGAAAGAAATAGTGTAACTGTTCTGAATGATATAAAACAGTGTATGTAAATATAGGAGAAGTCTCTCGGATATCTGCGAACGCCGGCAGATGTACCTCGTGTCTCAAAACAAATCAAGTGGTCTTCCTAGAATCCTCTACTGCTGAATGGTACCTAGATCTGTGCAAAGAGAGCACAGAGTGTAGTATCAGTACAACCGACCCCATGAACTGAGTAAGTGTTGAGCCTAACCTCGGATAAGTAGTGACGAGGCTATGTCGGGCTTCAACAATATAACTGATAACAACAATAAATAATAAAGTCAGAAAGAAAATTAAACAAATGGATAAATAAAGGCTGCAACAAAATAAAATAACTCAGTTATAACCAATTCTCAAATAACTCTTAAAAATTCCAAACTTTAACTTTAAATAAAATAGTAGGAAAATATTTAAAGAGTAGTAGTAAAATAGCCATTTCAACTATTCAAACTTTTATTTCCTTTTTCTAAAAAAAATCAGTAAAATATCACTCCTTGTTGCGGCGTGCAACCCGCTCCCACCTGTCCTCCCTTATTGCTCCTCCTTAAAATACCCCCCTTATTACTCCTGTTGCGGCGTGCAACCCGATCCCACATGTCCTCCCTTATTACTCCTTGTTGCGGCGTGCAACCCGCTCCAACCAGACATATCATATCAATTTATTCAAAATTTCACAAATCAGGCCAAGCCTTTCACAATACTTTTGTTTCAACAATTAAAAATAATAAATCACATTTTTCTCATGACTTCATCAATAACCTCTCGACCATGAAACCAACAAGAAAAATCAAAATATATGCATTTATTCCATAAAAAATAATACTAAACCTCTCAGCCATATTTATATCACGAGGTAACCAGCTCAAACAACTAATACTCTTTCCAAACAGTCACAACAATAACTAACAACAATTCAACAAGGCCAAATAGTCATAGAAACAATAATGAACATGTAACGGTTAAGAAAATAATCAAATAAGTGGGGAACGGGAAAGGGGATCATGTTTAACAAATAATTTAGGTGGTGCATAGATACTCGTCACCACACCTATACACCACACCCATGCAATTCACATAGCAAACAAGTGGGGAGTCATATTCCCTCAAGCTAAAGTTAGACCAAACACTTACCTCAATTCCGCAGGCCACTCACTGCTCAATTATAGCTTTTCCTTTTGAATTCACCACTAACTTGCTCGAATCTAATCAAAATTAACTTAATATCATTAACTAATTCTAAAGGAACTAACTTTATTGAAAAATATAATTTTTTCTAAGTTTTCGCAAAAACAGTGAAAACCCGACCACGGGCCCGCTTGGTCTAAACTCGGGGTTCAGACCAATTTACGATTACCCATTCACCCACGAACCCAAGTATGCTATTAGTTTTAAAATCTGAGCTTAATTTAATATAAAAATTCAATATTTACAAAACTCCTTAATTCTACCCAAATCCTAGATTTTTACCATGAAAAATCCTTTGTTTTTACTTTAAAAGTGATGCAAAATAATAAGAAATTGAAAGAACAAGGTTTGGAACCGATTACCTATGAATTGGGGGTGAAGATTGTTAAAGAAAAATCATTTTTTGGGGTGGAACCTCAAAAAATTGGTGAAGAAAGGGTTCTGCCCGGTTTTTAATTTGTTTTTATAACACTGAACAGGTGACCTTCGCGTTCGCACCATAATGGTCACGTTCACGAAGGGTAAGGGCCCCCAGGCCTACGCGTTAGCAGGGATTGGGCCGCATTCGCGGAGCTTAAGCTCTCAGGCCTCCGCATTCGCGGTCAGGCCTGTGCGTACGCATAGAAGGAAAGCCCAGCGGCTCCCCTAGGCCCACTAAATCTATGCGTTCGCGGGGCCCCAGCAGCATTCACATAGAACAAAATGGCCCCCACCTATTTATGCGTTCGCGTTTAGGGTAGTGCGAACGCAATGCAAAAAATAGTTGTGCACCAGCAACAACAAAGACACCAGAACATTTAAGTGCAAAAACATCCAGTGGCCTATCTGAAACTCAGCCGAGCCCTCGAGGCTCTAAACAAATCATGCACGCAAGTTTAAATACATCACATGGACTTGCTCGTGCGATAAAATCATGAATATAACATGTAAATCTATGAACTAAACCTCAAAACTCACCATTTTCAACAAAATCTCTTAAAATTCATAATTTCTCAACCGGATGCCCGAATCACATCAAACGAACTCCGTTTTTCACCAAGTTTCACAGTTAACCTTTAAATATCATAACAAAGCTATACCGGGCTCCGAAACCAAACACAGACCCAATACCTATGATTTTTAGCATTATTTCATTTCTTTAATTCATGAACATTTCAGCAAAACCATTTCTTTCAAAAATTGATTTCTAAGGCTTGGGACCTCGGAATTCATTTCCAGGCATACGCCTGAGTCCCATATTTTACTACGGACCTTCCGGGATCGTCAGAACATGGATCCGGGTCCGTTTACTCAAAATGTTGACCAAAGTCAACTTTTATCAAATTTAAATTCTAAAAATCACAATTTCTCATATTTTCACATAAAAGCTTTCCGGTTTCACGCCCGGACTGCGCACGCAAATCTAGGTATTTTGTTTTAGTCTTTTCATAGTTATTTTGCATGGAACGGAGTCTAATTTTATAAAATGACCCCTTGGGTCATCACAATTTCTCTCAACTTTTGGTTGATCTTAGAGCTCTTTGGAGAATGTTTTTTTACCTAGGACCCTGAGGTAAGTAATTTCTACATAATGTGAGTTTAATGCATAGATTATGGGTATATATTAACATGTAAGTTGTGGACATTTTAGGATTTTGTTGAAAACCCTAGGTTTTGGAAAAATATTGGATTAGAATGCGAAAATGATTTTGAGATTGAGCAGAAATTATATATTTTTGTACGGGAAGTTATGGGTAATATTCACGTACGAAAAATTTCGGAAACCGAGCACGTATACCCAAGGGTTAATTTTAGGTACCTTTCAAATTGGGTTGGGTAATTACTCTAATGATTAAATTATGAATTTTTGAGCATATATTCATTAGTTTGTATGACCTTTGGCTAGTTTCGGTTCTCTCGGCACCGATTTAAGGCTATTAGTGTGATTTGTTGATGGAAAGACGACTTGAAAACGAGGTAAGTCTCTTGACTAACATTATAAGAGGGAATTATCACCGTAGGTATTTTAAATTGTTATTTTATAATAATTGTTGGTGCTACGTACGCACGATATGACGAGAGTCCATACGTAGTTAAAATCATGCTTATGTCTGGGTAGACTCAGGACTTTACCATGAAATATTTGTATTATTTTTACCCAAATTGTTGGTTTAATTACTCGAAGTTATAATCAAAATTGGATAAGGGATTTTATGACATTGAGCTTTATTACCTTGAGTTCATGGCAGAATACAAGATTTTTAGCGGAAATCATGCCTTCATTGAGTGTTATTCCTGTGTAATAGTCGTTGATCAGAGTTTGTAGAGTTTCTCTATTCATGTGGATTGGACCGAACAACTCAGCAGTATATGCAGCTGCATCTATGGTTCGCATCGGTCGACCCTCGGCAGTGTAGACACTATTATGTATCGGTCTGTATGACCTCCGTATAAATCGTACATGATATTGCTAGGAGTCTGATCATACTTGAAATTTCTTTCTTGTCTTGATACTTGATAATTACTTGGTGGCTCTTATGTGTTAAAATTGGCATGTGGAAATTGGAGGTTTTAAATTGATATTATGTAAAAAATCATTATTTGTTGTTTCTTATTCCATTTTTACTGTTGTACATCATGCCTATTTATAATTCATGCACCTTTATTATTGACATCTAGTAAGAGTCGATGTTGACCCCTCGTCACTAATTCTTCAAGGTTAGTGTGATGACCCAAAATGTCATCCTAAGTAATTCAGCTAAATATGTGTTCTGAGGCTTCAAAATCCTCCGTTAATCTAACATCGATATGCGTGCGCAGCCCGGGCGTGTAGCCGGGAAGCTTCTATGTGAAAATTTGATGAAAATGGAATTTTTATAACAATTAAATGAATAAAGTTGACTTTGGTCAATATTTTGGTAAACGGACCCGGACCCATGATTTGACGGTCCCGGAAGGTCCGTAGGAAAATATGGGACTTGGGCGTATGCCCGGAATTGAATTCCGAGGTCCAAAGCCTGAGAAATCAATTTTTAAAGAAAATTATTTTATGAAAATAATAAAGGTTTTAGAAAATGAACGTTGATGTGAAAAATGTGTTACCAAACCCGTATTGTGGTTACGGAGCCCGGAACATGTTTAATATATGCTGTGTGACTTATCTGTGAAATTTGGTGTGAAACATACTTGAAATGACGTGTTTAAGATCAAATTTGGAAAAATTAAGCTTTATGAAGTTTTAAGAAAATTCTAAGAGTTTTGAGGTTTAATTCGATGATTTTGATGATATCTTGGTGATTTAAATGCTTGAGTAAGTCCGTAGGATGTTTTGGGAGTCGTGTGTATTTTTGGTTTTGAGACCCGAGGGCTCGGGTGAGTTTCGGGTAGCTAACGGGGGGAGTTAAAGTGTAAAAATCTGGTGTTTTGGACTGGTTTCTAGTGTCTGGTGTTTTCTTCTCTGCGATCGCAGCCTTTGATCCGCGATCACATATGCTTAGGTGAAGGGGTAGCTGGGTTGCACTATGCGATCGCATCTCGTCCTCCGCGATCGCATAGTGTGTCAGTCGAGCAGGTGAGGGCTGGTTAGTATCTCTCTGCGGTCGCACCTCTCCCTCCACAATCGCAGAGGTCTGTGGACTGGCTCTTCTGCGATCGCATCTTGCCTTCTACGGTCGCATAGTAGGAAATCGTATAGCTCTGCGATCGCAGAGAATAATTTTCGCCCAGTTATTTCATTACTCAAAAACAGAATACTTACACGAGATTTTTCATATTTCACCAACTTCTTCTTCTCCAAGACCCCATAGGCAATCCCTAAGCTAGTTCTCCTCCATAACCATTTGGGTAAGCGATTCTAACACTAATTTCTTCCACTTTTCTTCCATAATCACTAGAATCTAGGCCTAAAATCCTAAAATCAAAGTAGAAATTAGGGGTTTTGGGTAGAGTTAGGTTTTTGGGAATTTTGGGTAATTCAACCCCAATTTGGGGTCGAATTTCAAAACAAATTATATATTCTAACTCATGGGGGTATGGCTGATCGGGTTTTGGTCCGAGCCTCGTGTTTGGACCAAGTGGGCTCGAGGCCAAATTTTGGTATTTTTGGAAGAATGCTTGGAAATGGGTAATTAGACTATGGGTTGGATTTATTGAGTCTTTATTGATGTACTTAAGTTAATTATGCCTAGATATTATTTTTCCGGAGTTGAATTCAAAAGGCGAGGCGGTGTTAGAAGGTTGATTGCTATATTTTGGACCCGAGGTAAGTGTCTTGCCTAACTTTGGTGAGGGAATAAGTATTGTATGCTATGTGCTAAGTGTTCATCATGTTCAAGGCATAGGTAAGGTGACGAGTACCTATGCATTGTGTGTCCAACATGCCCGTGAGTCTATTTTGATAAAGATCTTGTTATTACTTCCATGTTCGTTATACTAAGAACTTGTCTATACTTAGAAGTCGTTGTTGTTGGAAATCTTGGTTGATGAACTTATGATATATCGGTTCGATTGAAAACCCAACTGTTAAGGATATATTTGAAATGATTGGTTATAGCTGAGACCCTTGTCGGGCACTTATTGTGAAATTGATTGATGTTTTCCCCTTGCCGGGTGATATTGAAATGTATTTCCACTATGTTGTACTCCTTGCCATTATATTTGTCATTGTTTGGTGAGGAAGAGTGTAAATCACGAAGGGTGATGCCGTGCCATGATATTTGATTACATTGCATAGTAAGGAAGAGTGTAAAGCACGAAGGGTGATGTCGTGCCATGATTCACATTGATTATAAGCACGAAGGTTAATGTCGTGCCATGATTTACATTGATTATAAGCACGAAGGTTAATGTCGTGCCATGATTTATATTGCCTTACATTGTACATTGCATTGAGAGGAAGAGAGTAAAAGCATGAAGGTGATGTCGTGCCATAATTTATACTATTTCACATTATACATCGCATTCTGAGGAAGAGAGTAAAAGCACGAAGGGTGATGTCGTGCCATTATTTACATTTCTGGTACTTATACTTGTTTCGTTAGCTATTGTGTTAAATTGCCTCCCTTGTTTACTTCTATATGTCAATTTAACTGCTTCATTTCACTTGTTCCCCTTTACTGCTCTCGTACCCCATACTTGTTTTCCTATTTTTTGCCTTGTTTTTCCATGCTTTGAGTTGAAAAATAGAACAGGTTAACGTTGTTGCTAAGTCTAGCCTCGTCACTACTTCGGCCGAGGTTAGGCTCGGCACTTACTCAATACATGGGGTCGGTTGTACTGATGCTACACTGCACTTCTTAATGTTGCGTAGACCCCGCATCCGGACCCAGTGGACCGCATTGAAGGAGTCACCTTCAGTCCACCCAGAGCTTCAAGGTATACCCGCTGGCGTTCGTGGGCCTTGGCGTCTCTCCTGCCTTTGGATTCCTTATTGTCTTATCTTTTTTCCCTAGTTTCAAGACAATGATGTATTTCTTTTCAGACTATGTATTTAGCACTCTGTTTAGACAGTTCGTGAGTTGTGACACCCCGGTTTAGGGCTTATGCGACGCTATGTATTTTACCATTTCACTTTGCATTTTGGATTTCTATTACATTTCCGCTGTTAAAATTCTAAAGTGTTTCGTTATTTCTGTTAAGATTTTTAAAGGTATATCCTTTACTACTGTTGAATTGGGTTGCAAATGTTAGATTACTTGTGCACGTTGGCTTGTCTAGCGGGTTCAACGTTAGACGCGGTCACGGCCTGAAGGTGGTATTTCGGGTCTTGACAGTTAGACTACATACTTACAGGGTATGCGTTGTTTACGTATTCACAATACACTTCTACACTAATCGTGCAGGATCTAAGGCAGGTACATCTGTTGGCCAGTCGAGCGCTCATCCCCGTTACCTAGAGACTTAATGGTGAGATACTTCATATGCCCTGTCTTGCAACACCCTGAGTCTCTTCCTTATTGTACTTTATTTTCTCTCTATCTTACTTCATACAATATTCGTAGGAAATTTTGTATATTATACTAGATTTTTAGTGCACTTGTGATATTGGGTTCTGGGAACTGCTAGTAGATATTTATGGATTGTGTAAGCCCCGTAAAATTATGCCATGGAATTTAAGGTTTCGTGTTGCTGAGGTAAGCTAATGTGTTTGAAGATTGTAGAAAACGAGCCGCGATACAGACGTTTTGGGTTGTACAATGCATTGGGGAGCTGGAGGAAAATTGTTGCAGGACATGAGGTTTCTACAATCCATTATGCGACCGCAAAATTACTATGTGGACTGTAGATCTGCGGCCGAGTGGATCAGAAAAGGGGAAAATATCAAAAAATATTTATTTTCTAGCCAAAAAATGATTCTTCTAGCCGCATAATGATTATGCTACCACAAAATTGCATCGCAGAATGGACTAGACCCAATCCAGAATTTGAAAATCATTTAGTGGCCATTCTGCTGGCCGCATAACCATTCTTATGGCTACATATCTATTCTGTTGGCCACATACCTATTCTTCTACCACATAATTGCACCACATAATTGACTTCGGGGGTCATTTTCGGAAAATTTCTTACCCGACCCCATTTTGATTAATAGCCTTTGGGGCTCATTTTGGAGCATATACCTGATGTTTTAGAGAGAAAAGAGAGTATCTTAGAGACAGAAGGAGAAGACCTAGCATTCTAATCATCCATTCTTGCCCAAATCTTCAAGAATTATGGAAGTCACTCTCTAAACTATCATTTATCCGGGTAAGTCATATTCCTAAGCTTTCATCCAAGAGGTTATGTGTTCAAGTTTATTGTGGGGTTAGAAATATACCATGCACGTGATAATAGGTTGTAGTAGGTAGGGTTGTTGAACTATATTGGGTATTTTCTTGTTGAAATTGGTTGAGGGAGGAAGGGATTACCATTGTAGAGATTTGTAGTCTATTTTGCATAATAGGTGTTTGATAAAATTCCTAAGAGAATTACGCCCTGAGAATCCCTCTAACTATTGTTCAATTTTCGACATCTTCCTATAGATTGATATTTCTAAAAGTGTTGGGACGTTGTAGTAACTTAAGGAAATCTCAAACAAGGTATGTTGTCTAAACATCTCTAATCAACTCAAATCCCTTGGTGTCCTCGTAATCTCTTATGTCTCATGTTTTGAACCCTTCCTAATAAATTTAATTTTTCTAAACCAAGAGTTGCGTTGAAATATGTATGTACTCAAAACATGTTCCAAATGTTCCCATCATATTATGACTCCCTCCGAGAATGTAATCTAGTACAACTAATGTATTAAAAGTGTTGTGATTTAAAAGTCATGTTCCAATTGCAAGATAGTATGCCTAATTGGGGAAGAGTCAATCAAAGTGCTTAAAACTCCTAATTACTCATTTGTATACTTAAAGTCTTGATGTTAAATTTTGTTGTTGTTGATAATCTACAAATATGCTTGAAACTGAAAGAAGTGGACTAGAGATATAAAGTGTGGCCACCGTGCCAAGGATGAAAATTATACTTGTGGTCAATAGTGCTAATGGGATGAATTGATGTGTGAAATATTATGAAATGAGCCTCAATTCAACTGTTCCAAGTTGACTCTGTAAATAGAATTGTCTAAAAGCTTATGCACTCAGGTTGTGTCCAAATGTGATTGTTTTAACTAATGCCTTCAATTTGAACCCCTATTTCAATTGTAAATCACCATGCTATGCTTTGTTAGTGATTCCCTTGTGTTTACAACCTTCAATACTAATGGACCTAGAGTTATGATTTCCAGAATGCTCTATATGTGGATATTTATTATGATAACCCTTGAAAGTAAAGAAATGAAAGAGTGAAATATGAGATACGGTTACCGTGCCATGAATGAGGAATCATATTTATGGCCAAGAGTGCCAATGAAATAATAATGTTATGAGTGGTTGAAAGTACTATTGAAGCCATATATGGTGTGAACA
The DNA here is from genome assembly GCA_005239495.1 of Nicotiana undulata. Classification (NCBI taxonomy): domain Eukaryota; kingdom Viridiplantae; phylum Streptophyta; class Magnoliopsida; order Solanales; family Solanaceae; genus Nicotiana; species Nicotiana undulata. The sequence continues at coordinate 3,112 of MDKH01216414.1, read as the reverse complement.
GTTATGAGGTGAATGTATTTGTATTTGTGTTTCCTTTGTGTGTAGAACAAAAGAATTTATATATATATATATATATATATATATATATATATATATATATATATCGCTAGTCTTTAAGGAGAGGTAGGTTGAAACAACCTAACCCTGAAACTACACGTGCCGGTGTAGGTGTGATTGAGGGGTAAATTCTCGTACTGATGTGTTGAGATTGTTTCCCCTTACTAGGATGAGATTGAGGTATTGAGATTATTCCCCTTGATTGGAATGAGATTGTTTCTATCTTTGTATCGGATGTCGACTCACACGACACATGTGGGGAGACGACTTAGCTGGTTGGGCTGAAATCGGATGCCATGCTACGCACATGTGGTGTTATGGGTGGATGTCTCGGGGTGAGATGGCTTAGCCGATCGTTATGAGATTGAACTTCGCGCGAAGAGCACGGTGGTATTTTCATGCGATGTCTCACGGTGAGACGACTTAGCTGATCGGGTTGAGATCGGATGCCATGCGAAACAAATGATGGTATATCAGTGCTAAAGATCTTCCAAGTTAAAACTAATGACATTTACTTGGAAAAATGTTATTTTCTCCATAACTTAATGCTTTGTATTATTTGAGGCTTTCATTGACCTTAGGTTGTTTCTCCTTGTACTATTACTCAATCCTCTTAGAGTGTGTTTAGCCTTAGATACCACTCCCTCTATCCCAATTTATGTGAACCTATATACTTTTGGTCCGTTCCAAAAAGAATGACCCATTTCTAAATTTGGTAAAACTTTAGCTTAAACTTACAATTCTACCCTTGATGAGAAGCTTTTATAACCACACAAATACTCTGGGCCCCTTTTTGACTTGTTTAGGACCACAAATTCCAAAAGTCTTCATTTTTTCATATACTCCGCGCCCAGTCAAACAGGTTCACATAAATTGGAACAGAGGGAGTAGTACTATTCCATATGTACTAACATCCTTTTTGTTGGGGGCGTTGCATCTTTAATGAATGCAGGTGGTTCGCCAGCATGCAACTTTGATCCTTGTTAACAGATACTCTCTATGAAGAAGGTTTGGGTGAGCCCTACTCTATTCCGAGACCGATGACACTTGATGTTGTGCTTTGTATTTTGTGATATATCCGGGGCCTTGTCTCCGGCACATAGATTCTACTCTTTTGTTGTACTTAGAGGCTCCATAGACACGTTGTGGGTGGTGTTTGGTGTTGGGATTAAACTAGAATTATTGGTATTTGGAAAACACATTTTTCATCATATCTATAAACTTGTAATAATTTGGAATCATAAATGAATATCCTTTGAGTAATGGAAAAAGAATATGGAACACATAACTCTTCTCAGGTATATTGTACTGAGTCATATATTTTTTATGGGCAAGGTTGCGTAGAAGACATCTGGCAGGCTTGCTTAACTGGGTATCTCGATTGGGTGCCAGTCCCTCTCCCTGAGGTCTGAGTGTGACAAGATGGGTATCAGATCGTAAGGTTTTAATGTGTCCTAGGATGTCTCGGAGCCGTGTCTAATAGAGTCTTTTTTAGTGGTGTGTTGTCAAACACATCTATAATGAGGATGCTACTTGGAAATTTAGGAATAACACCCTTCTTTGATACTCTAGATCGTGCTATAGAGAAGCTAATTTCTTCGTCATGTCTCATTTTCCAGATGAGTAATCCACATGTTTGAAGAAGCGACGAGGGGATGATCCCGCCATAGAATTTGGGTACGCTGGTGCACAGCAGCTGGTGTGACCGCAGGTGCGGTTGCCCAGCCGCAGGTGCGACCCCCAGCCCCTTGCCCAAAGTCCGCAGGCGCGAGACCCAGGCCGCAGGCGCGTGACCGCAGGTGCGGTCCAGGCCATCGCAGGTGCGAGTTTTTCCGCAGGGGCGACCAAATTCCGCAAGAGCGGGACCGCTGGTGCGGCTCCCAACCCCGCAGGTGCGAGCCTGGGGTCCCAAGCCCTTTTCCGCAATTACGATCATTTTCTCGCAGGTGCGAGACCGCACCTGCGGACCTATGGTCGCAGGTGCGGAAACCCCTGTTGGCAGGCCACTTAAATACTCTAAAATTTTGGGTTCTCTTCACTTTCACCCATCTTCAACCACCATTAGAGTACAACCAAGCTTGGGCAAACACCTTCCACGACCACCCACTAAGAGGTAAGTTAAAACCCATAAAACCTCTAATTCTAACAATAAATACACTATTAAATCATCTAAATTTTTTAGAATTAGGTAGTAAACTTTAGGGTTTTGGGATTTAGTGATTTTTTATGTTAGGCCTTAAATTCTTGAATAAATTACATAACTTCGATCCTTAGACTCCGGGTAATCGATTGCTTCACGAATTTTCGAAAATCTAAACGTGTGGGCCCGGGGTCGAATTTTAGTATTCTTGGAAGAATAGTAGAAAATGCATAACTTGGCTTAGAAATTGTTTTATTGGGTACTTATTGATGTTAATAAATCCATTATGTATAGATATCCCCGATTCGGAGTTGGATTCGAGAGGAAAGGCTGTGATTGAGGCTTGACTTGCAATTTTTGGAGCCGAGGTAAGTGTTTGGCTTAACCTCAGCTTTAGGGATTAGGTATATAGTCTTAATTGCTATGTGTAACTCATGTCCAACGTATAGGCGTGGTGACGAGTGCCTATGCGTTGCGGTCAAGCATGCCCGTGAGACAATGATGATGAAATTGTTCTATGTTCTTAATATTCCCCACACTATGAGTAAATTATGAATTAAAAGTGATACTTGATGTTGTTTTATGACGTGGATAGTTATTGAGTTATTTGTTCCAGTTGAGGCTTACACTTGTCGGGCATTTTGTTGATATTGTAATTGATGAATTCTCCTTGCTGGGACAAGGGAATTGTACTAAATATTTCCATGCACTCGAGACTTCGTGTTGTTAACTTTTCACACTATTGTTGCCTTGTGTTTTTTTTTATTTACTCGTCGCACGAGGGGACATGCCGTGTTGACAGAGTGTTATTATATATGCACGAGGGGATATTCCGTGCCGAGTGATTGTGATGTTATGCACGAGGGTACATTCCGTGCCGAGTGTTATTATATATGCACGAGGGGACATTCCGTG
>ML292427.1:34307-54920 GCA_005239495.1 Nicotiana undulata | reverse complement strand
GGGCATGTGATCGCGAAGGCCAACTGGCCAGACCTCTGCGATCGCGGCAGAGGTCCTGCGATCACAAAGAACAAACTCACCCGGCCCAGACGCTACTCTATGCGATCGCGATAAAAGGCTGCGATCGCGAAGGTGTGGAACCCAGACCTCTGCGATCGCAAAGGGGAAGTTGCGATTGCAGAGAACAGTCAACAGCCCAGCAAAATCCTTCTCCGCGATCGCAACCCACCTTCTACGATCGCAGAGAAGGAAACCAGATAGCAGAAATTCTGGTTTTTCCAACTTAGCTCCCGGGGGTCTAAAAGACACTCGAGTCCCTCGGGACCCCATCCAAAAGCACTGGCAAGTCTGTATTCATGATACGGACTCGCTCGAACTTCCGGAACCTGAATAACAACAACGAAACTCAAAATTCAACCCCAAAACCAAATTGAATCAAAACTTAAGAACTTGAAATTCTAGAATTCACTTCAATGCGCCGAACCGGCCTATACTACTCGGAATGACTTCAAATTTTGCAGACAAGTTACAAATGACATAACGGAACTATTCTCGATCTCGGAATTTTATTCGGACCTCGGGAACATAAAATCACATTTCATGCCAAATTTCAATTTCTTTAAAAATCCTCAAAACTTCATTAACTCCAATTTTCTCATTTTAGTCTGAAACCCGTCAAATCAAGTTCGTTTCTTACCAAATTTCACAGATAACTTACATATCACATATTGAACCTGTTCCGAGCTCCGAAATCATAATACGGTCCCGGCAGCACAGGTTTCACATCAAGGTTCATGTTCATAAGACTTTAATATTTTTCATAAAACAATTTTATTTAAAAATTCATTTCTCGGACTTGGGTCCTCGGAATTCGATTTCGGGCATACGCCCAAGTCCCATATTTTCCTACGGACCTTCCGGGACCGTCGGATCACAGATCTGGATCCGTTTACCAAAAATATTGACCAAAGTCAACTTTATTTAATTAATTATCATAAATTAAACTCTTAATCAAGTTTTCATATAAAGGCTTCCCGGCTACGCGCCCGGGCTGTGCACGCACATCGAGGTGAGATTAACGGAGACTATCGGGGCCTCGAAACACAATCATAATTAGATTCACATAAGACGACCCCCTTTTTGGGTCATCACATCAACTACCGCTTTACCTCTTGATTCCACCACCAACTCGCTCGTATCTAGCCACAAGTTACTTAATTTTATCAATAAATGCTAAATGAATCAATTCTAATGCATGAAAATGAGTTATCTAAAGTTTTTCCCAAAACGTCAAAAATCGACCCCGGGACCGCTCGGTCCAAACCCAAAATTCGGTCCAAAACCCGATTACCCATTCACTCCCCGAGCCCGGATATATAAATAGTTTTGGAATCCGACCTCAATTTGAGGTCTAAATTCCCAAATTCTAATATTCTTAGGTTTTACCCAAAATTCCCAATTCCACCATGAAAACCCTAGATTCTAGGATGAAATCTTGTAAAAATAAGGTAAGGAGTAAAGAAAATGAGCTAGAAATCACTTACTAATGTTTTGGAGAAGAAAGAGTGTTTGGAAAATCGCCTCTTACCTTTTTAGGGTTTTGAAAAATAAATAAAAATTCCGTTTAAATATACCCCTCTCAGATCCCACAGCGGACCGCACAAGGAGCAAATTGGCTGCAGTGACATGCTTTAGTATTTTGGCCATAACTTTTTCTACAGATGTCCAAATTGGGATTTCTTTACCTTTCTGGAAACTAGACACAATTACAACTTTCGTTTATGAATCATCTCCAAATTCCTTGTGGATCAAAAGTTATAGGCCTCCGAAGTCAGACCAGTGATCCTGCCTCCTCACCACGGACCGCACAAAATCGAGTGCGGCCGCAAAGGCCCTCCACGGTCAGCACAAAATCAAGTGCGGACCTCGCTGGTGGGTTCAGAGATCTGCACTTCTCTGACCAGCAACAACTATGTTTTAAGCATAAAAACATCCTAGGACCTACCCGAAACTCACCCGAGCCCTCGGAACTTCAAACCAAATGTGCACACAACCTCAAAAATATCCTACGAAATAACATCATAAACATCGAATTAAACCCCAAAATCAATGAAATTTCTCAAAACTTCTTTAAACATCAAATTTTGCATTTAAGGTCTGAATCACATCTAAAGAAGTTTGTTTCTTACCAAACTACAGGCATAACATATATATTATATCGAACCTGTACCGGGTTCCGGAATCATAATACGGGCCCGATACCACAGGTTTCAAATATAATTTCATTTTCAAAAACCTCTTTTATTTTAAGAAAATAATTTCTTTTAAAAATTCATTTCTCGGACTTGGACCTTGGAATTCGATTCACGGCATACGCCCAAGTCCCATATTTTCCTTCAGACCCTCCGGGACCGTCAAATCACGGGTCCGGATCTGTTTACCAAAAATGTTGACCGAAGTCAACTTTATTCAAATTTCTAATACAAATTATCATTTTTATCAGTTTTTCACATAAAGACTTCCCGGCTACACGCCGGGGCTGCGCACCCAAATCGAGGTAAGATAGAAGGAGGTTTTCACGATCTCGAAACACAAAATTAGCTAGAAATATACGAAATGGACTTTTGGGTCATCACAGGTAGTTACTCGGGAGATAATTATAACACGCAGAGCGCTCATGATCGGTAGAGAATACTTAGGCAAAATTGTAGAAGACGTAGGGGGAAGGATTCCGACAATTGGGCACATCATGACACTAGACCTCCTTGATTTTTTCTCCAACCTGTAGTATCTTTAGTGTTAATTACTATTTTAATTTGTTAGTTAGTTAGTTAAACACAAGAATCTTAATATCTATAAGTTAGGAATTTTTCAAGCTTGTATTCTTGGTGATAGTGAACAACTGTAACTAAGCCTTAGTTCTCAGTGGGATTCGACTCCGGACTTGTAAATCGGATTATATTTGCAGCAACTGCTTAGTCCTCTTTATAAGGCATAGTTGGGCATGATCAAATTTTGGTGCTATTGCCGGGGAACTAACAGTGTAGTTGTAGGTGTACATATTGCTAGGTTTCAAGTTTGATTTTTTTTTCCAGTATTTGGTTTTTATTTTCTTTATTTTAGTTTTATTTGTTAATTTGAAAAAACATGGCATCATGGAATTATGAGAGTATGGATGTTGTCAATTCTTCTTTTGATCCTCGTTATGCATATTGTGGAGGAAACCACCTAGGGCAAAATTATCAAAATATTCCCGAGAGCGAGTTATGTGCACCAACTCAATCTTATGTGTGGAATGTGTGTGATATGTGTGGTGGTCAAGATGGTCACTTTCATGGTTGTGCTTATATTTCTTATCTTCCCCCAACCCCTTACTTTGATTGTTCTTCTTTTTCTTGTGAAGTTAATAGGAACAAAGAACCCAGGGACGATGACCTGAAAAAGATCGAGGATATATTAAAGTGCCTTCTGGAACAAATAATTAGAAACAATTGCAGGTAGAAAGGCAAGAGGCAACTATTTGCAACTTGGAGGCTCAATTTAGTCAAGTGGTTGGAGCTTTTAATGCTCAACAAGCCAATATTGAGGATGGTAGCCAAGAAGATCCTGAATTTGAGGTGTTAATTAGGGAGGTCAGAGTAGAACATCAACAACCTAGCCAACTACAATTTGAGGATGTCGATGTTGAAGAAGTGATACTAGAGTCAGCCAAGGACTTTGAGGATATACATTTTGTTGACTCTAGTATCATTGATGTTGAGGATGTTGAAAGTCCTGAAGTTCATGTGTTTGAGCGCATTGGTCCAGACTCCAAGCATTTTTTTCACATTATGTTTGGATGATGATATGGAAATAGAGTCATCCGAACCAATTGAAGAGTCAAAGAACGAGGAACAAGGTGCATATATTCTGGAATTCTTCCTTGCCAGAAAGTCAGGATTACATACCTCATACAAAGGCCAAGGAGTGCAGAATACTACATTATTTCCTTGGGCTAGTTAGATTCGTTCCACCACCCCATGACCATAATTATAAGCTTGAATCAAAACTTGGGGTTCAATTCATAAGCTCGAGGTGGAGGCAAAAAGTGATTCACGTCGTGTCGCGACATTAAATTAAGCGTTTGTTGGGAGGCAACCCAGATTTATTTATTTTATTTTTAATTTAGTTTATTTTTTTTATTATTATTGTATTATTCTTGTAGTGTCGATTTTTTATTTTTAGGAGCATGGAACGCAAAACCATTGGTTGGAACTAAGTGTGAGGTACTCGCACGATGGACCATGTCTGGGAGAAGTCTGAGTACCCCATGAGATGCTAGTGCTTCGGCCTTTGGCCTACCAATGAGTTTCTTTTACCCTCTTGTATGTATGGGTGTACATTGGGGACAATGCACAATTTTAAGTGTGGGGTGAGGAGATTGTCTGGGTGACTTTCTATGCTATTTTAGTTGTGTTAGTTTAATGGAATAATTTTTTTTTACAAAAATATAAAAAAATTGGACTTTTCTCGATGATGGATCTATTAGACAATCTTCTTGAGGGATTTAAGTCTAAAGAAAAAAAAAGATTTTATTTGTTAGGTAGTGTAGCAATTCCCCTTGGTTTTTCTTTGTGCCGCGGTTCTTTTTCAAGGGTTTTGTTTGAATCGGGTGTAGTTAGTTTTATTTATTTTTTAGGAAGAGTAGTCATTGTGTTGTGTTTTGAATTGAAGCAATATCTCTTGACTTTGTTATACCTTGAGAATAGTGAGTACTTTGGTTGTGACGCTTAGGCTCAGTTTTTGACTCTTGACAAGTACCTTAAATTGTATGATTTTAACTTTGCTTAATTTCTGTGACTAGAGCGTCTTGATGGATCCAATCTTGAGTGAGTTAAGTTCCATGTGTGTGTGAGGTTTGTGGGTTATTCTGTGCATTGCATTTGATGTCTAGAACTTGCCCTGTGTGTTTGCAAAGTGAAATAGTAGTTTTGTTCAGTCTTGGAAGTGATATAGGCATTTCTTTGGTGAGCCAGCTATGTATATTTTACCCACCTAATTGTTATGTATCGTAGTTAACCTCTTTGAGCCTGTAATCATGTTTCTTTGGCAACCACATTACAAGCCTTACCCATTTGTTTGAATTAACTATCTACTTGAACCGTTTAACCTCTCATGAACACTTGAACTGTTATGAATTGTGTAAAAGTTAAAGTGTGGGGTGGTTGGTTTGGCTTTAGAGCAGAACTAATGAAATAAGGAGAAAGGTGCACTGTTTTCAAAAAGCAAGAGTCACTTGAATTTAAAAATAAAAATAAAGTAAAGGAAAAAATAGTTGTATTATTGTGGAAAAAAAAATATTCCTTGATAAGTGGTGACTCTTGATTTAATTGTGCTTAAAGAAGTATGAGGCAAAATACATTGATTTGAAGGCGGAGTTTGGTTTGACATAAGTATGGGGTTTTAATGTTAAAGTTTATGTATTAAAGTTCTTAGGGAGGTGTAGCCACTCTTTTATCTAAATTTATCCTACCCGTACCGCAGCCTACATTACAACCAAATAAAATCCTACTTGATCCTAGACTGAATGAGCTCGATCAGTAGAGTAGTACACTACGGGCAAGCCTATGGTGCATCTTTTGTGGCATATGAATGTTATTTTTTAGAGTGAGTGAATTCTTTCTATCTTAAGTTCCTATGTGTTCTTAAATTTTATTGTGTGGAACTACTCTCTTTTGTTGTGTGAGGGCACTTGATTCATGAAGGAAAGGTAATGTCAGTGACCTCTAAGTTAGATTAAGTGGGTGAGTTGTAAAAAATGCGTGGTACTTGTGAGTCAAATCTTGGGTAAAGATGTTACACCCTTGTGATTAGTCTATTTTAAATATTCTTGGTATGATGAGTTAGGGGAATTGTTTAAAAAGGTCGTGTCTATATAAAGTGTAGTTTGATTACTCGAGGACGAGTAACAGTTTAAGTGTGCGGTATTGATGATAGGCTATAATTGCGAATTTTAGTCACTTATTACACTCTAATTTACTGCACTTTAATTGAGTTTGAGCTTTAATCGCTAGTGTTTTGCATTAATTGTGTGTTTTATGCCTTGTAGGATTGATTCCGAGATATGTAGATGTTATGGAATGAATTAAAGTGAATTGGAGCTTTGAAGTATGAGTAAAAGCCCAAGGAATTAAGCCGGATTGTGTTCATGGGTCAAATTTGATAGTTAAGAACAAACGAAGACTCGAGTAGGCATATTGCGCACTGCCTCGTAAAATAGACATAACTCTTTGCTCAAAACTCCATTTGGGATATATAATATATGGTTGGAAAGCTAACTCAAATATATAAAACTTTCAAGTTTTACGTGTTTCCAAATTCCAAACGGAAATGTGTGAAAAGTGCGCGGCAAGTGCGCGGCCGCGCACTGACCGTGAAAATGGGGCAGAATACTTGTTGTTATGCGTGGTCTGAGCGCGGCCGCGCACGTCCTGCCCGAGAAAAGTGTCTTTTTTGCATTGGAGAAGGTATAATTGTTTGGTCGTGGCCCTACTTGGTATATATACATGGAAAAACGGTATTTTGAGGAGGTTGGACAGATTTGAGACACAGATTTGACCTAAGGAGGCAGAGACACAATAGGAGCAAGGCGGGGAATTCTTCTACGAGTTTTTCCTTCCTCTTCCTATTTTCCATTGTTGGTTATGACTTTTAGTATTGTATTTTTACATACTATTATGAATAGATAATTTGTTATCTAGGGTTTTGATGGAACCTTTTGTAGGATAATTCTTGTTATGTTTTTATATAATTGAGCCGTTGGATTTCTCTATTTGTTCAACTACGTTTATATTGTGGTTCTTTGAAGAGTTCTCAATCGACTGTTCCTATTTAGTATGTATTACTCGGAAGAGAGTGCATATTTAGGTAGTTGTTGAATAACATCACTCCCGGCGTATATGAGAGATCAATAACGAAGGGTTTAAAGGTGGGGTTAGGGATAACGAAACCTTGGGTGCTATCTAAGTGAGCCGTACTTAATGCCAGCTAGCGTAATTCGGGCGAATATGTCTAGTAAATTGTGGTAGTTACTCGGGAGAGAATTACAACTTTGATGACCCAAAAGGTCATCCCTTGTTTTACATGTCAAAATGGTGTTCCGAGGCCTTGAAAGCCTCCTTTTATCTCACCTCATTTTGCGTGCACAGCCCGGGCGTATAGTCGGGAAGCTTTTATATGAAAAACTGAGAAAAATATTAAATTTGCCTTAAAAATTGAATTTAAGTTGACTTTGGTCAATATTTTGGGTAAACGAACCCGAACTCGTGATTTGACAGTCCCAGAGGGTCCGTAGAAAAATTTGGGACTTGGGCGTATGCCCAGAATCGAATTCTGAGGTCCCAAGCCCGAGAAATAAATTTTTGAAAGAAATTATTTTTCTGAAAATATAAGAGATTTTAGAAAGTTGATTATATTTGAAATTTATGGTATCGGGCCTATATTTTTGTTTCGGAGCCCGGTACAGGTTTAATATGATAATTATGATATGTTTGTCAAAATTTGGTAAGAAACAGAAGTCGTTTGATGTGATTCGGACCCGTAGTTGTGAAAATTGATACTTTCGAAGTTTTTGAGATTTTTCCTTGATTTCTATGCTAAATTCGTTGTTTAAGATGTTATTTTGGCGATTTGATTGCACAAGTAAGTCCGCATGATGTTTTTGAGGTTCTGTACATGTTTGGTTTGGAGCCTCGAGGGCTCGCGTGAGTTTCAGATAGGCGTAAGAGTGTTTTGAACTTAGAAAATTCGGTGTTTCTTTGTTGTATCTGGTGTATGAGATTTTTCTCTATGCGAACGTGTGGTAACCCACGCGAACGCACAGCACAAATTGGGAGGGAGAGGGTGGCAGGTTTGCACTGTGCGAACGCATAAAACAAGGTGCGAACGCAGAGCCTTAGAAATTTACTCTACGTGAACGCACCCGGGCAGCCGCTATCGCACATAGTAGTAAGGGGGGTGGGGGTTGGGTAGTTCAAACACTTTGCGAACGCACCCCTTTGGAAGCGAACGCGAAGGGTAAGGGAGGGGAGCCTATGCGAACTCACTGCTCTGGTTGCGAACACATTGGCTATTTTTGCCCAGTCTTTTTAAAAACAGACCAAATACGGGATTGTTTCAAAATTTCGTAACTTTTTCACCTAAACTCAAACTTGGGCGATTTTTGAAGAGGGATTTCACCACAAAACCATAGGTATGTGTTCTTAGACTTGTTTTCTCCAATTTCCATTAACACCCATAAGATTTCTAGGCCTAAATTATGTTCTTAAGAGTAGAAAATTAGGGATTTGGGTAGAGTTAGGTCTTTTTGAATAATGGAAATTTAGACCTAGTTTTGGGGTCAGATTCCGAAACTAATTATATATTCGGGCTCGTGGGTGAATGAGTGATCAGATTTTGGTCTGAACCTCGTGTTTTGACCAAGCGGGCTCGGGGTCGATTTTTGACTTTTTGGGAAGAATGCTAGAAAACCTATAATTAAGTATTGGAATTGAATTATTTAGCATTTATTGATGTTATTAAGTCGATTGTGTCTAGATACAAGTGAATTGGAGTCAAATTCAAAAAGGAAAGCGGTAATCGAGGCTTGAGTTGGTCGTGGAATTTGAGGTAAGTGTTTGGCCTAACCTTAGCTTGAGGGAATAGGTGTTGTGTCCTACTTGCTATGTGATAATATCATGTTCAACGTATAGGTGAGGTGACGAACACCTATACGTTGGTGTCAAGCATGCCCGTGAGTCGGATATTATGAATTATGTGATTTTTCATTGATTATTATTGTATTATTGTTTGAGTTTCACTTTGTGGTCATTCATATTGGTGGAAATTCTTTGTATTGAATAGTGTTGAGTATTGGTTTCAGTTGAGAAATTCTATATGAAGATATGTACTTGACTGAGATTGGTTATAGTTGTGATCCTTGTCGGGATGGTGATAATTCTACTATTGTTCCCTTGCTGGGATGTTATGATATATTATTGTGGTTTATATTATTGATTTTTCCTTGCCGGACTTCTGTTATTGATATTGTTTGGGTGAGGAAGAGTGTAAAGCACGAAGGGTGATGTCGTGTATTGATTATTGTGAGGATGAGAGTGTAAAAGCACGAAGGGTGATGTTGTGTCGTGTTATGATATTTAAAAGCACGAAGGGTGATGCCGTGTCGTTTCTATTGATTCATGGTGAGGATGAGAGTAAAAGCACGAAGGGTGATGCCGTGCATTTTCATTTACTATTTTGTGAGGATGAGAGTAAAAGCACGAAGGGTGATGTCGTGCATTGTTTTTCTTCGTGTTGCTATTTCCTGCTATTTAAGTTGATATTTGAATTGTTACCTTATTTCGTTATTTCCAGTATTTGATATTTCTTTCCCAGCATGTTCCCATTTTCTTTGTACTTAGTTCTTTGCTTTCTGTTATTATTATTTCCTCCGTATATTATTAAACTGCACAGGTTGATTTGGTTGTCGTGCCCTAGCCTCGTCACTACTTCGTCGGGGTTAGGTTTGACACTTACTCAGTACATGGGGTCGGTTGTACTAATGCTACACGCCGGACATTTGTGTTGTGCAGATCCCAGTACATGACCCTACGGACCTTAGAGCGAGGAGGTTGCCTTCAGTCCATGTGGAGACACCGAGGTAGTCCTGTTGGCGTCCGCAGGCCTTGGCGTCCCCTCCTACTTCTTTTGTATTACATTCTAGTTATTTAAGAAACAGATGTACTTATTTCATTCAGACTATTATATGTATTATTCATAGACAGTCCGTGAGTATGTGACTCCAAAATTCTGGGATTGGTATTGTGGAACTTCGTAAAGGCATTAAATTGAGTTAATATACTTTGCTTCATTTTGTACTCTCATTTATGTTAGTGTTGTATTTCACCTGTTATTGAATAATAATAAAGGAATAAGGTAAATTAAACATTCACGTTGGCTTTCCTAGCGGGTTCAACGTTAGGCGCCATCACGGTCCCGACGGTGGGAAATTCGGGTCGTGACAACAATACGCAGAGCGCTCATGATCGTTAGAGAATACTTAGGCCAAAATTGAAGACGTGGGGGGAAGGATTCCGACAATTGGGGAAATCATAACTCTAGACCTCCTTAATCTTTTCTCCAACTTGTAGTATCTTTAGTGTTAATTACTATTTTAATTTGTTAGTTAGTTAGTTAAACACAAGAATCTTAATATCTATAAGTTATGAATTGTTCAAGCTTGTATTCTTGGTGATAGTGAACAACTGTAGCTAAGCCTTAGTTCTCTGTGGGATTCGACTCCGGACTTGTAAACCGGATTATGTTTGCAACGACCGCTTAGTCCTTTTTATAAGGCATAGTTGGGCGTGATTAATATACATACTGGTATTAGGTTACGCGCGTTGCGCGTGTACCCCATATTAATGAAGACAAATATTTAATAAAAATGAAAACATTATATATATATATATGGTTGAGATATAAATTAAAATGAATGGAAAAAAGTGTAAATTTCAAAAATAAAATAAAATTATGAATGTTGATGATATTGCGTCTCTCATAGTATAAGTATTGCTTTGTCATGAAATCATACGCTCATATTTATGGGTTATCTTGTTGCTTAACTGTAGTTGTTTGTGAAGGTTGCAACATAAATTTCTAACACTTTTTTTATAAGAAGTTTATATATTTTACCTTACTGCATTTTCCGAGTGAATTATCGTACCTCATTCATTTAACGAACGATACATACAAGATACATTTTTTATTGATTTTAAAATTCTACTCTTTCTATCCTAATTTATGTATCATATTTATTTTTCTTATCCGTCCCAAAAAAAATGTCATACTCTTTTATTTAGAAATAATTTAACCTTAAAGTTTATGGCTTGTTTTAAATCGCATGTTTCATAACATCCTACAAAATAACATGAAAGGTATTATAATTATGTTACATAACTTAAATAAATAAAGAAATATACAAAATAAAATTATAAGTAATTTTAAAATCTTGAATATAAGGACTTTCAATACTGTTCAACTAAAAAAAGGTTTTAAAGAAATATGCAGGAAGTTATTCTTAAAACTATCTTAAATTTCTTATAAATTAAAGCACGGCCTATTTTTATTAATCTCAATAAATTTGAATGTCTTTTCTATGTTTCCTTGTCGAATTTTATAATTGGGTTTATGATTTTATATGAGTATATATTGCGACATTTAAATATAAACTTAGTCTACACAATAATAGATTTATTATGACTATAAAAAATTGTTATTTTCGAACGTAAGCATATCGATTATAAACTTATTTAAAGACGTATTCTTACTCGTGCTAACGAGTAGTAAAGTAAAGTTCAATTACGTGTGTATACTTTAATTACTATGATAGAAGTCAAATAAGGAACAAATTTATATAACCTAAATATTAGGAGTTTGTACATAGTTTAAATAAGAAAATATTTAATAATAATTTTTTTATTGATTTTAAAATTCTAAATTATAGAAAAATGATTAAATTACGAGTTTGTCCAATTTGAAATAACATTTTAAAGGGTAAAAAAGACGAATGACATTTTGCTAAGGGCCTTTGCGCTTTTAATATAACTAGTCTCAGCGTACGCGCCATATTTTTTTAAAATCACATAAATATTATTAGACTATATGTTTGAGTTATACAAAATTATAAAATAAAATTTAGAGAAAAATTCCTGAAAATAATTGATATTGTTCCCGTTAGTTAGCTCAATAAATTAAAAAATTATGTCTCACAGAAGTTTTCATATACTTAATTGTAATTTAAGGGGACTTATGTCGAAATACTTTGTGAAAATTCTTATGACCCGAAAAACAAATACTTTTCGTATGATTTTCTAAATATTTGTCAATAAAAAATTAAATATTTTTGTCTTTTACGGATTGGGAATGAAAAGATTGACCATACACCTCAAAAAATTGATAGTGATAATGTAAAGTCTAAAAATGAGTATTAATGTTAAGTTAACATTTTACTGCGAGTAACTTAATATACCAAATAATATAGTGAGATATTGTCATTTATTGAACTAAATGAAAGTAAAAGAACGACAATTCATTTATAATATATTTTATCTTATTTTATCCTAATTGCTTCAAATTAATCAATTTGACTCTTAGTATACTACATTATAATCGCTTTTCTCAATATTCTTTTTACCCTAAGAGTTTCGTCAACTTGATAAATAATTTTATTTATATGATGAATTGTGCTAATTAGTTTACTCAAAGACGTAATCATTTGTTTCACAATTAAAGATAGTATTTTAATTTTTGTTGATTCAATTTCTTAATGTTAGCTCATCCCAAGTTTTAAGTCTTAAAAAATTCAAATTCTATCTTCAAGGGGTGAGACATTTCAAATGTGAAATGATGGGATTTAATGCCTTCTAAAGATGAATTACTTCTTTAAAGTTCGATAAAATTATATTAAAAAGCTTGGCCTAATTTTGAATTGCAAATAGTAATAGATACATCACAAATCGATTTAAAGTTACTTCATCTACATGTTGTACCAAAGCTTATTGTCATGCACTATTGTTTACTCAATGTGTAGCTTATCATGAGAATATAACCTCTACATTGAAATCGAAAATATTCACTTTAAAATAGTTCAAATTTTCATAAATAAAAAGACAGTTCAATTAAACTAATAATAATATTTTATTATTAGTATTATTATAGACCCTAACTGTTTTATTTTAACCTAATTTCCTGGTGCCTTACACATAGACATATTAGAATTAGGTGGCAACGCTGTTATGCAATACAACGAAGAAGCTAATTATTGGCCTTGCAGCCGCATTATCACTTTATGGCGGTTGTTAATTAATTTTAAGTTCAAATATTAAGAAAAGTAAATATATTATAGTTATGTTACGAATCAAATAAGGAAAGAATTTTAAACTCCTACATATGAGGATTTTTATGTATTATAAATAAGGAAGGATTCAATATTTTAGTTGATTTTAAAATGCTAAAATATTAGAAAAATAATAAAATGACTATTTTATCTAGTGTGAACTTCATTTTTAAAAGGGTAAAATAGACGAACGACAATTCACTAAAAGCCTTCGTGTTTTTAATATAGTATAGATAGATATAGTCTTAAGGTACGCGCTTTGCGCGTATATCCTACATTATTAAAATATACTTTTTTAAAAAATTTAATTAAAAAAATTAATAAACAATGTGTTTGATTTAAAATAAAAATTAACAAAAAATATTTAAGTTCTTGAAAATGATAACTACTAAATATGGGTTCATAAAATGATAACCACTAAAAAGTATGTATAACTTTACTGATTGAACCCATAAAAATTAATAAACTACGCAATTCTTGTTAATTAGTTAATTCAAAGGCATAATTATTTGTTCGCAACTTTAAAGGAAATAATATTTTTTTGCTAATTAAATCCTTCATATTAGCTGATCCAATTTCACATAATTAATTATAATTATACTATCATCTTGATTAAATTATCAAAGAGTAAAAAATAATAGTTTGAGATTTAACATTTTGGATTTTAGTGTTTGTAAAATCGTTAATGTACTTGACTCTTGTCAACCACTTAAATATTCTTTTAGTGATTTGTTCCGTATTGATCGGTATTTTCGAATATTATGTAATAGTACTAATAATAATAATTATAATAATAATAATTGTCACGACTCAAATTCCTATTCAGGTCGTGATGACGCCCAACACCGAAGTCAGGCAAGCCAACACTAGTTTGCTAATGAAATTGCTTAAATTAAAGAGATGTTCAAATACTTGTTCAGTTTTAACTTAAGAAGTCCTTTATTGAAAGTGAGAAAGTAACTCAAAACTCGTTTGCCAACATATACAATATAGCAAAATACTAGGAAAACCAACTACGTATTCCAAGACCTAGTGTCACAAGTCCACAGGCGACTAGTGGAATATACAAAATAATCAAAATGAATGTACAACTGTCTGAAAGGGGTAGAAAGAAATATCCCAAAAACGATAGAAACTCCACAGTGCTGCTGAGGAACGCCAGAAAAAAGCAGTTCACCGTGTAGTCGGGTCCAGATAGTACTCTCAATGACGGACACCGGAATAGTGACCAGGTGCAACAACCTCAGAACCTGTACAATTAAGTACAGAAGTGTAGCATGAGTACATATAAACAAATATGTACCCAGTGAGTATCCCGTCTAAACTCGAAGAAGTAGTGACGAGAGGTAGACGTGTTACTCACTAGGGTCGTCATCAATAATATGATTTAATGAATCTAAACAGTAATAACATTTATGGAAAACAAGTAGACATGAAGCATCAGTATATAAAGATAACGATCTCCCTGCAAGGGCCAAGTAACAATATTTAACAAAAATCCCGAATTTCTTTCTCACAGAACAATTTAATTGGTAAGAATATTATTAAGACTCTCAATCAATCACATAGTATATAATATGCCGAGGCGTACGACCGAAGCGACGCAGAAATTTAAATGTGCACTGCCGAGGGTCGAGCGGCATGAACCATAGATGCATCTATTACCCCGCTCGCGAATCGATCATGCGACGCGGTTGACATAAATATAAGGCTACCCCGCTCACGAATTATACATACGACACGGGTGCTCGTACACATACACAGAATTATCCGAAAATTCAGGAATTTATCATGGATTACTCTTAAATTCAAGGATTTAAACACTTAGACTTACACATAGCTTCCGAAATTCTCATGTTAATTTCAAGGGTAATAAGCAACCAGGAACACATGTAAAGATACATGTAAGGCACATAGAGGCATGCTTGTGAAGTCCTAAATTCTACCCGACACAACAGAGTAGTAGCTACGCACGGACTCTCGTCACTTTGCGCGTACGTAGCCCCCGCAAATAACGACAAACTCAATCGTTTACATTTACCTATGGGGACAATTTCTTCTTACAAGGTTAGAAAAGAGACTCACCTCGCGTAGACTCAACTTCTCGGTCAAGAATGCGCTCGAAACTCCTACTTATTTAGTAAATTCCACTATTCTTGAAGAAATCCCAAAATACACCCCCGGGCCCACATGCTCGGATTCCAGAAATTTTCGAAGATAACACTCACCCATAGCCTAAGGGTCATTAATATATAATTTTTATATGATTTCATGGTAGAAAAGTGGTGAAATTCCCTAAAGTTCATCAACCCTAGGTTTTCACTCTAACCCCTAGGATTTCCACTATTTAGATGTTAATCTACATAAGTTTTGGTGTAATAATCTAACATTTTGTTCTTAATAGTTACCTTGTTCAACTGGTAATAGTTACCTTGTTCTTAATAGTTACCTTGTTCAACTGGTGGTAATCAATGCACATCCGCATAGACCCATCTTTCTTCTTTACAAATAGAACTGGAGCACCCCACGACGATACACTCGGCCTGATAAACCCCTTAGCCAACAACTCCTCAAGTTGATCCTTCAACTCCTTTGGAGCCATACGGTACGGGGGAATAGAAATAGGCTGAGTTCCTGGAGTTACATCAATACAAAAATCAATATCTCGATCCGGAGGCTTGCCCGGAAGGTCAGAAGGAAAGACATCCGCAAAATCTCGAACAACTTTCACTGAATCAATCGTTGGAAACTCGGCGGTGGTGTCCCGCACATAAGCAAGATACGCCAAACAACCCTTCTCGACCATATGTCGAGCCTTCAGGAAGGAAATAACTCTACTAGCCGCACTAACTGAGGAACCTCTCCATTCCAGTCTAGGCAACTCGGGCATGGCAATCCAAGATGGCATGATGAGGAGATAACCAATCCATGCCCAGGATGATCTCAAAATCAACCATGTCGAGCAATAGAAGGTCCGCTCTAGTATCGAACCCACAAAAGATGACCACACAATACCGATAGACCCGGTCTACCACCACAGAATCGCCCACAGGAGTGGACACATATATATGAGAATCCAAGGACTCGCAAGGAACATCCAGAAAATAAGAAAATAGGGCTGACACATATGAATAAGTAGATCCCGGATAAAATAAAACTGATGTCTCCCTACCACGTACTGAAATAGTACCTATGATCACGGCGTCTGAGGCCACTGCATCTGCTCGGGCCGGAATAGCATAGAATCTGGCTGCAGTACCTGAATACTGACCTCCGCTGAACTGAATAGGAGCTAACTGAGCTCCCCCTGAGTGGCCTTCGCCTTTGGGACGACCTCTACCAGCCTGTCCTCCACCTCTGAGTGGACGGAGCGTCGGTGCTGAGTATGTAGGCTGATAACTCTACTGCACAGCCTTGCCCCGAAGTCTGGGACAAGTCCTCCTCATATGGCCTGAATCCCCACACTCATAGCATCTCACTGGAGGCATGGCATGTTGCCCTGAAGAAGAAGAACCCTGAATAGCTGGGGGACGGTGAGAAACCTCTGGCATAGCACTGAAGTAAGGACTCGGAGAACCCTGATGACTTGAATAACCGTCGGAGGAACCCTGGATGGCTGGAGGGCGATAAGAACTCTCCGGCATGGCACTGAAATAAGGCCTCACTGGAGAACCACGGGGAGGTGGTGGAGGAGCTGAATATGGAGGCCTGCTAGGCTGGCCTCTGCTGAACTGACCCCTGCCCCTGCCTGGGGCGCCTCAGAAATCCCCAGAAAATCTACCTCTCTTATCCGGCTGACCCTGCTCTCTGCCCCTCGATCGGTAACCCTCAATCCGGCGAGCTATCTCAACCACAAGCTGATAAGGAGTACCCATCTCCACCTCTCGGGCCATGTTGGCCCTAATACCTTAGTGCAACCTAGCTACGAATCTCCGCACTCTCTCAGCCTCTGTAGGTAGAATCATGAGGGCATGACGGGACAACTCTGAAAACCTGGCCTCGTAATCTGTCACTGTCATCTGCCCCTACTCCAGCTGCTCGAACTGATACCGCAACTCTTCCCTCTCGGAGGGTGGAATATACCTGTCCAGGAATAGCTGAGTGAACTGCTCCCATGTGAGAGGAAGGGAACCTGCTGGCCTACCCAGGATGAATGACTGACACCATCTGCGGGCCCTGCCCTCTTGCTGAAAAGTAATGAAATCGACTCTATGGGACTCCAAGATCCTTATGTAATGCAGTTTGTCCCTGCACCTATCAATAAAGTCCTGGGCATCCTCGCCCCTCTCACCTCCGAAGACATGAGAGGGAAATCGAGTCCATTTATCAAGTAACTTTTGCGGATCGCCGTCCGCAGCTGATCTAAGCTCAGGTGCTACTACTGGTTGTGCTCCACCCGTGGGCAGAGTATGCGGAGTCTGATATACTGTCGCTGCATGACCGGCGCCCTAGGTGGTAGGGGTCTGAACTCCCCCTCCCGTCTGAGATGTAGCAGGATCCGCTGGAAATAAACCAGCCTGAGTCATAAGATCCATGAACCGCATCATATGGCCCATGACCTCTTGGAAGCCCGATGCTGTCGTGAAATCCATCGGAGGTGGATTTGCTGGGGGCACCTCACCCTGCGCCTCAGGGATAGGATCTTCTGGGGGTGCTAATGAAGTAACTCTGGGATGCCCCCGTCCCCTACCTCGGGCCGGTGCCCTCCCCCGGCCTCTGCCACGGCCTCGGACTACGGGGGTAGCGGCATCTCGCGGGCCTGGAATATCAGCTGCACGAGTCCTCACCATCTGTGAGAGAGTAGAAGAATGAGATTTAGTAATACCATCGACTGCACGATAGAATAAGAATAAAGAGAGATTTTTCCTACACCCTATAGCCTCCCGAAGATAAATACAGACGTCTCCGTATCGATCCGCAAGACTCTACTAGGTTGCCTGTGACTTGTGAGACCTACGTGAACCTAGAGCTCTGATACCATGTTGTCACGACCGAAATTCCTATTCAGGTCGTGATGGCGCCCAACACCGAAGTCAGGAAAGCCAACACTAGTTTGCTAATAAAATTGCTTAAATTAAAGAGATGTTCAAATACTTGTTCAGTTTTAACTTAAGAAGTCCTTTAATAAAAGTGAGAAAGTAACTCAAAAATCGTTTGCCAACATATACAGTATAGCAAAATACTAGGAAAACCAACTACGTATGCCAAGACCTAGTGTCACAAGTCCACAGGCGACTAGTTGAATATACAAAATAATCAAAATGAATGTACAACTGTCTGAAAGGGGTAGAAAGAAATATCCCAAAAACGATAGAAACTCCACAGTATTGCCGAGGAACGCCAGGAAAAAGCAGCTCACCGTGTAGTCGGGTCTAGATAGTACTCTCAATGACGGACACCGGAATAATGACCAGGTGCAACAACCTCAGAACCTGTACAATTTAGTACATAAGTGTAGCATGAGTACATATAAACAAATATTTACCCCGTGAGTATCCCGTCTAAACTCGAAGAAGTAGTGACGAGAGGTAGACGTGTTACTCACTAGGGTCGTCATCAATAATATGATTTAATGAATCTAAATAGTAATAACATTAATGGAAAACAAGTAGACATGAAGCATCAGTATATAAAGATAACGATCTCCCTGCAAGGGCCAAGTAACAATATTTAACAATAATCACGAGTTTCTTTCTCACAGAACAATTTAACTGGTAAGAATATTATTAAGACTCTCAATCAAGCACATAGTATATAATATGCCAAGGCGTACGGCCGAAGCGACGCAGAAATTTAAATGTGCACTGCCGAGGTTCGAGCGACACGAACCATAGATGCATCTATTACCCCGCTCGCGAATCGATCATGCGACACGGTTGACATAAATATAAGGCTACCCCGCGCACGAATTATACATGCGACACAGGTGCTCGTAGACATACATAGAATTATCAGGAAATTCAAGAATTTATCATGGATTATTCTTAAATTCAAGGATTTAAACACTTAGACTTACACATAGCTTCCGAAATTCTCATGTTAATTTCAAGGGTAATAAGCAACCAGGAACACATGTAAAGATACAGGTAAGACACATAGAGGCATGCTTGTGAAGTCCTAAATTCTACCCGACACAACAGAGTAGTAGCTACGCACGGACTCTCGTCACTTTGCGCGTACGTAGCCCCCGAAAATAAGGACAAAATCAATCATTTACATTTACCTATGGGGACAATTCCCTCTTACAAGGTTGGAAAGGAGATTCACCTCGCGTAGAATCAACCTCCCGGTCAAGAACGCGCTCGATACTCCAAATCTTACACATGAGGACTCGAAACTAGTCAAATGATATATAAATATGTCAATGCATGCTCAAGGTATGGAAATTCTCCTACTTATTTAGTAAATTCCACTATTCTTGAAGAAATTCCAAAATACACCCCGGGCCCACATGCTCGGATTCCAGAAATTTTCGAAAAAAACACTCACCCATAGCCTAAGGGTCATTAATATATAATTTTTATATGCTTTCATGTTAGAAAAGTGGTGAAGTTCCCTAAAGTTCATCAACCCTAGGTTTTCACTCTAACCCCTAGGATTTCCACTATTTAGATGTTAATCTACCTAAGTTTTAGTATAATTATCTAACATTTTAGTAGAATTTACTTACCTCTTAGTAGCTAGGTGGTGGAGAGTTCTTCCCAAGCTCTCAAGTCTTCAATGGTGGTGAAAAATGAAAAAAATGGAGGAAATCCCGTGTTTAAATGAAAACACAATGCCTGGCCTACAGGGGTTCCGCACCTGAGGCTCGAGGACTGCACATGCGGTCTCGCGCCTGTAGAGTTGGACGGGACAGGCTGGGCCCGCACCTGCGGAGCTGGAGACCGCACCTGCAGTTCCGCTCCTGCGGAATAAAATCCGCACCTGCAGAATTCCCGCACTTGCGAGGCTGGGACCCTAGGAGCGGTGCCGCACTTGCGGCTGGGCAACCGCACATGCGGTCACAAGAGATCAGGTGCACCAGCTGTATTTTCAGCTGGTGTTTGGCCTCGTGTGGCATCAAGGATGCACCTGGGCCCACCCGAACCCCCGTCCAATTATACCAACAAGTCTTAAATCATAATACGGACTAACTCGAGCCTCCGGAACAACGCTAAATCTCAAAATCACCCCTCAAAACCCCTAGGATCAAACTTAAGAATTTCTAAGTTCTTGAATTCGGTTTCAATGCGCCGAACCGACCTATACTACTCAGAATAACACCAAATTTTGCAGGCAAGTCATGAATGACGGAACTATTCCTGATCTCGAAATTCCGTTCGGACCTCGATAACATAAAATCACGTTCCAAACCGAATTTCAAACTTAAGGAAACTTTATTTCGCTATTTGGCGTCGAAACGCCCCCGGGTCATCCAAAACCCATTTTGGACATACGTACAAGTCCGAAATCACCATACGAAGCTAGTGGAATCGTCGAAGCTCAATTCCGATGTCGTTTACTCAAAATATTGACTGAAGTCAAACTTGGCTTTAAAAGCCAACCTTAAGGAACCAAGTGTTCCTATACTATTCCAAACACTTCCAAATCCCAAACCACCTGTCCCCGCAAGTCACAAATCACGATAAGCCGCTACAGAAAGTCTTATTTAAGGGAACAGGGTCCGAATACGCAAAACGACTGGTCGGGTCATTACAATA
>ML292427.1:22572-34195 GCA_005239495.1 Nicotiana undulata | reverse complement strand
AATAATAATAATAATAATAATAATAATAATAATAATAATAATAATAATAATAATAATAATAATAATAATAATAATAATAATAATAATAATTGCTATTAATACTAAGATTTTATATAAAATACTTATCAATTAAAATTTAAAAATGGCCAATAGTTGATATGAAATGAAATATAGATGCAAACTTGACCTTGTATGATCGATATAAAAGGGAAAAAACCCCAAAATTGTGGAGTTCCGTTGTTTGAAAAGGTGGTATATAGATTATTTTTACGTATATGCTTTTATGTAATTTGGTGTTTTAGTTCATATTTTGTAACGACCCAACCGGTCGTTTCGAGCTCTAGCGGTCGTTCAGAGATTGGAACTCATGAACAACTTCATTTCAGGTATATTGACTTGTGCGTATGGTCGGAATTGAAATTCAGGAAGATCGGAGTTGGAAGTCATGAACAACTGGAATTTTGAGTAAACGACCTCGGAATCAGGATCTGAAGGTTCCAGCAGGTTCGTATGATGATTTCGGACTTGGGTGTATGTCCGTATCGGGTTTTGGATGACCTGAGAGTGTTTCAGCATATATTATGGAAGACAACATCTTGGAAGGATTTCATAAATTTGGGTTGTAAGGCATCTCAGTGTTATAGATGTCCGTTCGGGATTCCGAGTTTGGGAATAGCTTCGTATGGTGATTCTGGAGTTGGGAGCGCGATCGGAAGTGAATTCGGATGTCCGTAGGTTATTTTGAAGCTATTTGGCTAAAGTTTGAAATTTGAAGGTTTTTGAGAAATTTGACCGGAAGAGGAAATTTTGATACTGGGGTCGAAATGCGATGGA
Organism: Nicotiana undulata; assembly: GCA_005239495.1. NCBI lineage: Eukaryota > Viridiplantae > Streptophyta > Magnoliopsida > Solanales > Solanaceae > Nicotiana > Nicotiana undulata. The sequence goes on along the minus strand of ML292427.1, from coordinate 33,361 downwards.
AGTTGGAGCAGGTCCGTAATGTCGAATATGACTTGTGTGCAAAATTTGAGGTCAATCAGACGTGATTTGATAGGTTACGGCATCGGATATGAAAGTTGGAATTTTCAAAGTTCATAAAGTTGAATTTAGTGCGATACATGATTTTGGCATTGTTTGATGTTATTTGAAGCTTCAAACAAGTTTGTGGGATGTTGTGGGACTGAATCGTGTGATTGGACGGGGTCCCGAGAGGTCTCGGGTGTGTTTCAGGGTGGTTTCGGGCCATTTTTCTCTACTTTGTTGCTGCTGTCATCTGATGTTTCTGGTGTGCTGTGCGATCACATCCCTTGTAGTGCGATCGCAGAGGAGAAAATGGGAGGGGTGATTTTTTTTCTGTGCGATCTCGGCCTCAGTGGTGCGATCGCTGAGAAGGATTTGGAGGGAGCTGGAAAAAGGCCTGTGCGATCGCATGCATGTTTTTGCGATCGCATAGAAGAAATGTTATGTTGTACTGACTCGACTTCGGAGGCTTGTATCTCATAATCTATAAGGAATTTTGCAATGATGTAACACTAAAGTTGTAGTCCTTTTATCTAGTATCTATAAATGTAAACCATTTAGCATTTAAAAGATATGGCTTTTACACTACAAGGTGTCCGGGAAGATGAAGAAGAACTTTGTGTTGCATAGGGCTGACTTTGGAAGCTTATATATCGAAATATATAAGGAATTGGTAGATAACCAACACATGAAAGTTATAGATATTGAAGTCCAGTTTTCAGAACATTAAATCATTTGTCATTTGGAGTTTATTTGCAAAACGTTATGACTATTCTACTAGAGGCTGTCCGGGAGGCTGGGCATTTGTTCTCCGCGATCTCGAAGCTCTTTCCGCGATCGCGAAGAGCAAATTTTGGGCTGGAAAATTGTACTCCGCGACCGCGAAGCATTTTCCGCGATCTCACTGATTAAATACCTGGGAAGAATGTTTAAAAAACGGGATTTTGGCCATTTCATCAATTCCTTCACTTGGTTGGGGCGATTTTGGAGGATTCCAAAGGGTGATTTTCATCAAGCATCAAGAAGTAACATATTTCTACTTATTTCCAAGTTAAATACAAGATTATTACACGGATTTAACATGAAAATTTGTGGGGAAATTAGGAATTGTGAAGAAACCTAGAAATTTGGTATATTGGATTTTAGCCACGAATTGAGCATGAATATTTGAGTAAATTGTATATTTGAACTAGTAAAGCTATGGGTAGAGTTTATCTTCAAGAAATTTCGGAATCCAGGCACGTGGGCCCGAGGGCATTTTGGTCATTTCACTGAGCGGAGTTGGGAAATTATATAATCTGAATTTTTAGCAAACGATTGAGTATATTTTCATTGGTTTATCATCATTTGGGTAGTTTTGGAACGTTGTGCATCGATTGGAGTCGTCATAAGGGCTTGCAAGCCGTTTATGGAAATTTCGGAGCGAGGTAAGTCTCCTTTCTAACTTTGTGAGGGGGAATTGTCCCCATGGGTGAAATAAATGAATATATGACATTATTTGTGGGGGGCTACGTACGTACAAAGTGACGGGAGTCCGTGCGTAGCTACTGTTATGCCATGTCCGGGTAGTCTAGGAGCCACTACCATGCCTTACGTGTTGTTCATGTGATTCTATCCTAAAATTTGACCGATAATGATATTAAATTGGTAATCTTTTTCCCTAAAGAGGTTAGAATATTCCCTTCTAAATTATTTGGAAAGAGGATTGAATTCCCCGTGGAATATTGTGACTCTGGCAAGGTTATTTGACTGAATATTGTTAAAACTGGCAAAAACGAATTTCCAGAAAATGTTTTAAATACTATCTTCATGTTCAATTAATGAAAATTGTATCACTTCTATGAGAAAATGTTTTTCTTGGATAAAATATGGATTCCTTTATGTGAATACGTGTACGTATGAGCACCTGAGTCGCAGGTATGATTCACGAGCAGGCTAGCCATATTATTATTATTATGTTGACTGCGTCGCATGATCGATTCGCGACCGGGGAAAATAGATGCATCTATGGTTCGGGCCATTCGACTTTTCAGCAATGCATAATTTATTTTTGCTGGTCCGCGTCGTTCTATCCTCGGCATATTTGTTGCGCATGATAAATGTTGCGTATTTTCCTGTGAATCATACTTGTTTATTGGCCTGAGTATATTTTGAGTTGCCAGTTTAAAAGAAAGAGAATTTCTATGATTTGGATTAATTTAATATTTATTGACGTTTCTAATCTCAGATTATTGATTAATTGGTTATGATTCTCATGTTTAGCTCCACACTTAGGTTATGCTAGACTGACCTATAGCAAGTGTCAAATTTGACCACTCGTCACTACCTCTCTGAGGTTAGGCGGGATACTTACTGGGTACACGTTGTTTTCGTACTCATACTACACTTCTGTGCATTTTGTTGCACAAGTGCCCTCTTTGGAGTGTGATTGACTTGGAGACTTAGACGAGCTACACTATCTAGAGACGACCCCCAGCTGGCAGAGTTTCCCTCTATGTATTGTATTTTAACTTTAAAATTTCTTGTCCAATTTGTATTTCGGGCAAGTTTTGTAGTATTTGTATAAAATTCTTAGAAGTTGCTCATGTACTTGTGACACCGGGTTCTGGGATGTATTCAGATTGTATTTTTATTAAATTTGAAAATGGACTGTTGCTTTACTTAATGGATTTCTATCTAGTTACAAATTATTAAAATGAAAAGTAACGATTTCGAAAATGTAAAACAGAGATTTATTTCAACAAATAAGTGATTGGCTTGCCTGACAGTGGTGTCCGGCGCCATCACGACCTTATGGATTTTGGGTCGTGACAACATGGTATCAGAGCTCTAGGTTCCCGTAGGTGTCACGAGTCATGAGAAAGTCTAGCAGAGTCTTGCGGATCGGTACGGAGACGTCTGTACTTATCTTCGAGAGGCTACAGAGCTGTTAGGAGTATTTCCCTTCTTGATTCCTCAATCTTACGCGTCGCGAAGCGCTTGTTATGAATCGAGGGTTGAGGATTTTTAATGATACTATGGATGTGGTGCGGGATGTTTCTCCCAGCGTAGTTGATTGCGGCTATCATCGTTGTTCTGTGGAAGAGTTTTTTGTCATCTCAGCTCAGTAGCTGTATTTCTGAGAACTTTGAGGCCATGCTCAGGTGGTTATGAAACTTACGATTGGTTATGGCACGATGTTGATATGAGGATAGAACGTTTTCCCATGTGTTGGGGTGATGAACAATTTGAATGGAGGTCTTCTCAGAGTGTGATTTCGAGATTTCAGTATTTTTGTTCAGGCGGAGGAAAAGCATTTGGATTTTAAATGATCAGGTTTTGGGCTGATAAGATAGTAAGGATTGGTGTTTTCAAGTGAGGTGGAGTACTCACTTGTAATAATCTATCGTCGCCTTTGATCAAATGGAATGTGTTAAGTTCTCCGTCGTTATAGCTATTCGGTTGCGTTGGGTTGGAGTGTTGTGAATTAGTGTTGAAAAAGCGGTCGTCGGAGGTCGTGGGGTGCTGTGGTTCCGTATTGAATAAGCACTTTTAATGAAGGCGGCTCGAGGAAGATGATCTTCGTAAAGATTTAAAGTTGTGGGGATCTATCGGTTTAAGAGCTACGGAGAATGGTATTGAATTGAGGCAGCAAGTGGGTACCATTCGACGAAGGAAGATATGTGAGAAGTGATGGGCGGTGGTGCCAATTCTAAAAGACCAGGTGTAAGGAGAGGAAGTCAGGTAACGCTTGAGGGAGTAAGTTGGACCAAGTGGGAGAGTGGCAACATAGTGGTGAATCATAAGATGTAGTAGTGCAGTTAGTAGATGTCCAGGAAGAGCGGACGGATTGGTAAGGTTGGTAAATGGGTACATGCTCAGGATGGGGGTCTTGGTATTGTAGAAAGAGTGAAGCATAGCGTAATGGTAGGTGTCAGTTGGCTAGTTTCCTCGGGTGGGTTGTCTTTTGTGAGTAGGTTAGCGCTTGTAGGGTTGGTAAGTTCTGTGCGGAGTCCTAGTGGCTAGTCGGTAGGAGGTAGAATGTGTGAATGGTGTTAGAAAATTCAAATATTTAAGGGGGGTAACAGGAGAATTCGGAAGAATTGGATGGATTGGTGGAACAAGGTCATGTCAACAAAGGAGAAAGGATCTCAGCAGGGTCTAGAGCGGTGCAAGAAGTAGCTTCGGGCTAAGTGGGGGAGTCCCACCACCTGCAGTTGGGTCGTAGGATTGTGCTCTCATGGGATTGCGAATTTGTCGGCGTATCGGCAAGATGTTACAACTAATATAAAGGAGTGAGGCGGTAATTGAGCATGGCATGTGATAAAAATGTGCGAAGTTGGTCCTATTGGACCAGGGCTAGGATTTGGAAAATTTAGAATTTGTGCTTAAGGCATAGGCAAGTTGTAAGGGAAGTGACTCAGTCACGTGCTTCATTAAGAGCATATTCATGTGCTAGAGGAGCCTTGGAGTTGATTGTATTCGGGGCCCGTCAGAGTGGGTGACTCTCAGTAGAGGTCCTAGTGAATTTGAAAGCTAGAGACTGTGGTGTTTAAGGGTTTCAAGCAGCAGTGTGATTGAGAATCGAACTTTTGCAGTATAATCTCTGAGAAGAAGGAAAATAGTTGGAGTATTCTATGTTATTTTCAGCACGCAGGATAGTGTTGGAGGAGTGAGAGAAATAAATCCAGGTTGTAGAAAGATTATCAGGAGGTTGTGAGACGGGTTGCGGGATTTAGGCAGCATGGTCTCGTGAATCAAGGTCACTCAGGATGACTGAGGGTTGAGTTGCTATGAGTTGAAAGAAGTTACTATTATCTTGAGGCAATTAAAGATGATTAAAAAAAGATGGATTGGTTAGCCATGATGGAACGGCGCTTGTACGACAGTGATCAGTTCCTTCGGTGTGATTGAGTATGTGTATAGTTTGTACAGATATGTGTGGGGCTTGTCGGCCATCGTAATAGATTTCAGTTGGACGCATTCAAGTGTTATGGCCTGTCTGGTGTAGGCGAATCCCGAAAGGTTATGGTGGTTTAGTCCACTACTTAAGGATTTGCATGTATTGGCGAGAACTCACTTGTGTGTTATGAGAAAAAGGTGGGTTATTATGGACCCAGGTAAAGCTATCAACCTAGTTCAGTGCGAGCATAATCGGCTTGGGGTGTGTGAATTGATTTAAATAGGACTATGGGCTTCATGTGAGTCAGATGTGTTCATTTCGGTATAGAACTCCGCAAGGAGGGGTGTTGGAAATTCAGGCGTTGTCCTATCTTCATCGAATTCATATGATATTATGATTGTGCCGTGCGAGTGTGAAACGGCTTGATAAATTCTTATGTGTTGAGATTCCGCGTAGTGATGGGGTTATGCGATCTAGATGGCTCTTGAGATTCAGATTATATAACGCACCTCAGTTGTGCTAGGTTTTGTAGCATATGTCTCTATCAGTCTCCCCAGAATTGTATTATGCACTTAGCTTGCCTATGGCTGGTGTTCAGTAATGTGTAATAGCGAGCAATTCAGCTCCGTGTGTGTGTCTCCTTATGTGAGTTTCCTGATAGGATCGGGTGGCACGCCGCCACGGGTATACTATTTGAATCAGGTTTCATGCTGCATCCACGTGATGCTGAGTGCGGTTCCCTACAACTATTTTCTTGTATTTTGCTTCCTGTATTCTACGGAAGTTCATATTAGTTACGTGAGTCGAGTAGTCCCTTCCTGAGTCATGTCTTATGTATCATGTTCGAGTTGTGGCCTATTGGCGCGTTGTGGCATCATCTGAGGCTTTTTGTCATATCTAGAGTGAGTTATTGACTGAGCAGTTCATACTGGGTGAGACGAGACTATTGGATCAGGCATTAGTGCGATAAGATTTGGGGAAGTATATTAAAGAACAAATACCAATATTTGGTTAGTAATGAGATGATGATCTAAGTCAAGAGAAAAGATGTCAATGTTTGGTTAACTCTGCAGTTGGTTAGGAATTTCTGCACATCTCCTCTGTTGTTGGCGATATTGTCAGCGTTATAGAAAAATGTATGAATGTATCTTATAAGGTGCCTTGAGAGCATCAAAGTCGCAAAATTTTGGCTATTAAGGTCCAGGGAGCGTCATTGTGGTCAGATAATGGATCAGGTGGTGTATGGTGTTGATTCAGCAAAGGCATGCAGTTGTCTTCTGGTGCCTCGTGTGGTAGTTGATTCGGTGTTCAAATATTAGAAACAAGCCTGGCAGAGAATTTCAGGTGTTGGAACTAAGTTCGGAGCTTATTGTATGAATAAAGGAGGATATCTTCAGATTTGATCAAGCTTATGTGCTCAATTGGGTTGTGGCAGCATGGGCAGGTGCACGAGGTGTTAAACAGTGATTTCAGATAACTCCAGAGTAGTTCTTGGCACGTTCGAGGATGAACGTCTGTTTAAGTAGGGGAGGATATAACGATCCGACCGGTCATTTCGAGCTCTAGTGCGTCGTTCAGCGATTGAAAGTCATGAAAAACTTCATTTCAGGTATATTGACTTGTGCGTATGGTCGGAATTGAAATTCAGGAAGATCGGAGTTGAATTGAAAGGAAAATATTCATTTCAGAAGCCTTAAGTTAAAGAAATTGAGTAAGACTGGAATTTTGAGTAAACGACCTCGGAATCAGGATCTGAAGGTTCCAGCAGGTTTGTATGATGATTTCGGACTTGGGCGTATATCCGGATCGGGTTTTGGATGACCCGTGAGTGTTTCGGCGTATATTATGGAAGACAACATCTTGGAAGGATTTCATAAATTTGGGTTGTAAGGCATCTCAGTGTTATAGATGTCCGTTCGGGATTCCGAGTCTGGGAATAGCTTCGTATGGGGATTCTGGAGTTGGGAGCGCGATCGGAAGTGAATTCGGATGTCCGTAGGTTATTTTGAAGCTATTTGGCTAAAGTTAGAAATTTGAAGGTTTTTGAGAAATTCGACCGGAAGAGAAAATTTTGATACCATGGTCGGAATGCGATTCCGCAAGTTGGAGCAGGTCCGTAATGTCGAATATGACTTGTGTGCAAAATTTGAGGTCAATCGGACGTGATTTGATAGGTTTCGGCATCGGATGTGAAATTTGGAATTTTCAAAGTTCATAAAGTTGAATTTTAGTGTGATTCGTGATTTTGGCGTCGTTTGATGTGATTTGAAGCTTCAAACAAGTTCGTGGGATGTTGTGGGACTTAGTCGTGTGATTGGACGTAGGGCTGCTTATCGGGCGGATTGGGCGGTTATTTACTCTTAACGGTTTGGCTTATCGGTTATCGGCTTTTAAATGTATTAATCCGCTAGCCACCCGATGAGATATCGGGTGGATTGGTATCGGTTTAGCTCTTATCGGGCGGTTATCGAGCGGTTTATCGGCCTAATTAAGTCTATATTGTGTGCATTAATTACTTTTGTTGAAAGTGTAATGAAATAAATAACTGTAAAATCAAAATAACCTAAAGTCTTTCCCTTCCTCATCCTTACGACTCTGAGTGTGTGAAGATGCCAAACAGATACTCAAATCCATCACAAATGTCCGATTCAAGTATTGAGCCTCACTTAAAGCACATAGAAAACTCCATAGATAATGGTTCATTTCTTTAAGGGATGAGATGTGGACTTTTTGGAAAGTAGAAACTGGAAAGGTTTTTTTATATTTTATATATATGGATAAAAATAGATTTTATATATATATATATATATATATATATATATATATATATTCTTAACGGGTTAACGAATTATCCGTTAAGAAAATTGAATAATCCGCCCCCAAACCGATAAGCCGTTAATAAAAAAATTTCAATCCGTTCCCCGTACTTCAAACCGTTAACCCGATACCAATAAGCCATTAAACTTCGGGTTCGGATCGGTTTTGAACATCCCTAATTGGACGGGGTCCCGGGGGGTCTCGGGTGTGTTTCGGGGTGGTTTCGGGCTATTTTCTCTACTTTGTTGCTGTTGTCACATGATGTTTCTGGTGTGTTGTGTGATCGCATCCCTTGTAGTGGGATCGCGGAGGAGAAAATGGGAGGGGTGAGTTTTGGTCTGTGCGATCACGGCCTCAGTGGTGCGATCGCGTAGAAGGATTTGGAGGGAGCAAGAAAAAGGCCTGTGCGATCGCAGGCATGCTTGTGCGATCGCATAGAAGAAATGTTCTGCTGCATTGACTCGACTTCTGAGGCTCATATCTCACAATATATAAGGAATATTGAGATAATGTAAACATGAAAGTTGTAGTTCTTTGTGTCTAGTTTCTATAAATGTAAACCATTTGGCATTTGGATTTGCTTACAAAGATATATGGCCGTTACACTACAGGGTGTCCGGGAAGATGAAGAAGAAATTTGTGTTACACAGGGCTGACTTTGGCAGATTATATCTCAAAATCTATAAGGAATTGGGAGATTACCAACACATGAAAGTTATAGATCTTGAAGTCTAGTATTTAGAACATTAAACCATTTGTCATTTAGAGCTCTTTGCAAAATGTTATGACTATTCTACTAGAGGCTGTCCGGGAGGCTGGGCATTTGTTCTCCGCGATCGCGAAGCTCTTTCCGCGATCGCGAAGAGCAAATTTTGGGCTTGAAAATTGTACTCCGAGATTGCGAAGAATTTTCCGCGATCGCACTGAGTAAATACCTGGGCAGAATGTTTAAAAAACGGGATTTTGGCCATTTCAACAATTCCTTCACTTGGTTGGGGCGATTTTGGAGGATTCCAAAGGGTGATTTTCATCGAGCATCAAGAGGTAAGATATTTCTACTTATTTACAAATTAAATACAAGATTATTACACGGATTTAACATGAAAATTTGTGGGAAAACTGGGAATTTTGAAGAAACCTAGAAATTTGGTAAATTGGATTTTAGCCACGAATTGAGCATGAATATTTGAATAAATTGTATATTTGAACTAGTAAAGCTATGGGTAAAGTTTATCTTCGAGAAATTTCGAAATCCGGGCACGTGGGTCCGAGGGAATTTTTGTCATTTCACTGAGCGGAGTTGGTAAATTATATAATCTGAATTTTTAGCAAACGATTGAGTATATTTTCATTGGTTTATCATTATTTGGGTAGTTTTGGAGCGTTGTGCATCGATTGGAGTCGTCGGAAGGGCTTGGAAGACGTTTATGGAAATTTCGGAGCGAGGTAAGTCTTCTTTCTAACTTTGTGAGGGGGAATTGTCCCCATGGGTGAATTAAATGAATATATGACATTATTTATGGGGGGCTACGTACGTACGAGGTGACGGGAGTCCGTGCGTAGCTACTGTTATGCCATGTCTGGGTAGTCTAGGACCCACTAGCATGCCTTACGTGTTGTTCATGTGATTCTATCCTAAAATTTGATCGATAATGATATTAAATTGGTAATCTTTTTCCCTAAAGAGGTTAGAATATACCCTTCTAAATTATTTGGAAAGAGGATTGAATTCCCCGTGGAATATTGTGACTCTGGCAAGGTTATTTTACTGAATATTGTTAAATTTGGCAAAAACGAATTTCCAGAAAATGTTTTAAATACTATCTTCATGTTCAATTAAGGAGAATTGTATCACTTCTATGAGAAACTATTTTTCTTGGATAAAATATGGATTCCTTTATGTGAATACGTGTACGTATGAGCACCTGAGTCGCAGGTATGATTCGCGAGCAGGCTAGCCGTATTATTATTATTATGTTGACTGCGTCGCATGATCGATTTGCGAGCGGGGAAAATAGATGCATCTATGGTTCGGGTCGTTCGACCCTTCGGCAGTGCACAGTTTATTTTTGTTGGTCCGCGCGTTCGATCCTCGGCATATTTGTTGCGCATGATAAATGCTGCGTATTTTCCTGTGAATCATACTTGTTTATTGGCCTGAGTATATTTTGAGTTGCCAGTTTAAAAGAAAGAGAATTTATATGAAAATTTTTGGATTAAATTAATATTTATTGACGTTTCTAATCTCAGATTATTGATTAATTGGTTATGATTCTCATGTTTAGCTCCACACTTAGGTTATGCTAGACTGACCTATAGCAAGTGTCAAATTTGACCACTCGTCACTACCTCTCTGAGGTTAGGCGGGATACCTACTGGGTACACGTTGTTTTCGTACTCATACTACATTTCTGTGCATTTTGTTGCACAGATGCCCTCTTTGGAGTGTGATTGACTTGGAGACTTAGACGAGTTGCACTATCCGGAGACTCCCTGCAGCTGGCAGTGTTTTCCTCTATGTATTGTATTTTCACTTTAAAATTTCCTGTCCAATTTGTATTTCGGGCAAGTTTTGTAGTATTTGTATAAAATTCTTAGAAGTTGCTCATGTACTTGTAACACCGGGTTCTGGGATGTATTCAGATTGTATTTTTATTAAATTTGAAAATGGACTGTTGCTTTACTTAATGGATTTCTATCTAATTACTAATTATTAAAATGAAAAGTAACGAATTCGAAAATGTAAAACAGAGATTTATTTCAACAAATAAGTGATTGGCTTGCCTGACAGTGGTGTCCGGCGCCATCACGACCTTATGGATTTTGGGTCGTGACATATTTTTAGATTGTCGATAGTTTTCCCTTTTCCTTTATTAACGATTTATATAAAGAAAATTTTGATTGATTTTAATATCCTAAATATTAGGACTTGTACTTGATTCAAATAAGGAATGGTTTACTAAGTAAGATTTTAATTGATTTAGAATTCCTAAATATTAAAAAAATAACTCAAATTATAGTTTTTTCCAATATATATATATATATATATTG